>CAKKOB020000412.1:0-53472 GCA_918844115.2 Phlebotomus perniciosus | reverse complement strand
CAGACAGACAGACAGACAGACAGACAGACAAACATTTTGGAGATGGGTATTTTCGGACTCCTGGAGTCACGTCCGATCGAGATTTAATGGTTTGGGGGTGATCAGGCCAATTCAGATATGCACACTTGGCTTTATGTATATTTTAATTTAATGTTTTTTACACATAAGGAGACGATTTTAATTTAGTATACATAGCTAATTACAAAAAGTATCTTAAAATGTTATTCATATATTCTAAGTATCTAATAGACCAAGAAGAATAAAAGCTGGAAATTGTATAAGCCTAAAATAAATTACCAAAGTATATCGTTAAGTGAAAACCACAAAATTGTCCATTTGTTTTGCTAAAGTGGCTGAAAAAAAGTACTTCAATAAGAATTTGTCATCATGAAATAATGGTGAATTTTCGCTGATTAGCGAAAGACATAAAATGAGAGCTAAATGGACTAACGGACAATTAAATGGCAAAGAAGGGAAATTACTGTAAATCTTTGTGAAAATTGGGAGACATTTTAGGATGGAATCCTATGGTAATTGAAATCAATAAATCAGTCCCTCTTTTCCAAGCAACAAAATCTCTCCGTTTATGTTACAATTTTTCCTTCCACGTAATTTAATCTTGAGCCCCACTCTGAGTAATTAACGTTCAACGAGATCATCATCGGAGGTTCTGTTATTGCTTTACGCTCTCGGGACCACATGGAAGGCTCTAAAGCTCACACTGTGAGATACTTTTCTACTTATTGAGGTAGATAATAAAACTCTGGGGGATTTGATTTTATTTTCATTTATCCTCTTTCTTCCCCTCTTGAACATTTTCCAACAGTGGAGATTTTCCTTCTAGGAATATTCCTCATTTTTGTCACCCATACTTTGGCGTCGCTCTCGCAAACTTTCTCCCCATTTTCACCCTATTAAATTGATCACTTTGAAGAGATTATCGTGGGAAAAGGGCAAAAGTGAGGGAAACACTTGATGGATGGTCGGCTTTTCCTTTGAAAGTTTTTGCCGGGTGGGAGTTAAATGGGCAAGACTTTTGGCTAAACTCAGCAAATCCCACGTAAGTAATTTATTGTATCATTCTCCCACCTCTCCCAAAATCTGTTGCTCTAATCCTCACTTGTGTTCTTTTTCCCCCGGGAAAAGGCGAGAAAAGTGTTGGGGAAGTTCTTACCCGGCGTCCCCATGGCCACCAGGCGCCTCCACTTGCTTGATTCTTGATTATCTCCCTATTATTTAGAAGAAAAAACTGTTAAACACTATTTTTCCAATAATAATACTTTAGACAATAATGCATTTGAAGAGGTCTATGAGAAAAACCAGCCCTTTTATACAAGTGAACGACGACCAAAGTGGAAAGTGTAATAACTACTTTAGCAATAAACTTAATTAAAATTGCCCTATGTAGAACAGTTGGGGTGAAAATCTCGTTTCCATTTCTCCAATTTATTAGCCACAATGTAATTGTGCGAGGGCACAATTTTCATTGACAATAAATCATTTCTCACTATCAGTCGCGTCGATCAGTTCAACAACGAGTAAGCGGCATATGCTTCCAGGCACTTTTGAGCTCAACAGCGCCCGAATGTGTTCTATTTGTGGGCTAAAAATGGAGGGAAAATGCCACCAAATGCTATTTTCTCAAATGGGTGAGGACTGTAATTGCCCCAAGAGAAGAAGGATAAAATGCAATTTCCACCACCGAAGATAATGCATGTCAATTGCCACATAAATTGAAATTATGCAGTCATAGAAATTTTCTATTGGATTCATGCCATAATAAATGGTTCAGCCAAATGAAAAGACCTTCTCCATGGCGACGAAAAGTATGCTTGGCGATAAGAAGAAAAACATAACGGAGCATTTACACAAAACCTCATCGACAGGTGCAAATAGAAGGGGATTTCCGTCACCAATTTCCTTCTCTTTTCCTTCGCGAAAAAATAGGCAAGTTTTCCGCACCGATTGTCTGATGAGGCCAAAAGGGAAGACTGAAAATGGAATTGAGCCCATTATTTTTAATTATTTCTCATCGTACTAGCGGAAAAAAATCAATCCACCCACTTCCGCGTAACTCCTCCGATGGGCTGTTTATTGAGCATGAATGTGGGGACACTTTTAAATGGGAAAAATGAAAATGTGAAGAAAAAATTACTCGAGGAAATTGAAATTTTTTTAATGGAATAAGGTTGTTGAAATGAAATTGATTTTGTTCCCTCCTGGCGAATTTTATTCATTTCATTATGGGAATATGAAATTAAAATTCAGTTGATCTTTGTCAATTGTGTTTTCATACTAATGCGCATAAGTATTAGCAGCGAAAAAAAAAGTGAGGAAGGCAATTGATAGTTTATCGCTTTCATTTTTTACTCCTTCATCTAGATTACAATTTATTTAATAATTATTTCATTGAGCAGTTTTCTTTTTTTATCTTCTTTTGTTTCACTTTCGTGATCTTTTCTGAACTCATGTAGATAAAGCAATATTTCCAAGAACATTTCAGTGACCCACACAAAGAGACATTAGACAACATTCCACATAGCATGGCATAACATTTCACATATAAGCAGTATTATTCTCAGAAAGTTCCCCAAACAGTTCAGTTATTTGATGTAAAACGTGTTCATCAGTCATATAATATTTACTCCTAAAAATTGTTTAAAAATGAGGAGAATTATTATATTTCTTGAGATTCTTCTTCTCGCAAATGTAGACTTATCTCAGGTGATTTAATATCCAATAGACTGTGAGTCCAGGAATTACAGTGCATTAATTTTCCAGAAATTACAAGTAGGTGTCTATTACGAGGCTCTCTGCATCGATTCAGTAAATTTCTTCAGGGACCAGCTAATACCGACTTACAATGAGTATTCTGATAAGATGGACCTGAAATTGATTCCCTATGGCAAAGCAAGTGTAAGTAGATGCCAAGTAATTTATTCACTGCAATATAAGGCATTGTGTCTCAACTCTTGAGCAGCACTATTGGAACAAAGAGGCCAACAAGTATGATTTTCTGTGCCAACATGGAGAAAAGGAGTGTCATTTGAACAAGATCCATGCTTGTGCTATTGATGTACTGAACTTTGAATCAGCTCTTTCCTATGCGTCCTGTTTGCTTCAACATCGACGAAATATAAGGGCGTCCACTAGGCACTGTGAACCGATTCTAGAAGCCAATGAAGCATTCCAAAAGATGAACAATTGCTATTTTTCTCGTGGAGATGATCTTTTGGCGGCTCATGGGAAAGAAACATTAGACATTGGACTAACATTTGTGCCCACAATTATTGTTGAAAAGGTATTTGCACATGCGTTATAAAAAAAGAAAAAAATTGCCAGTGATATTGGAATTTTTTGGTTTTATTTTTAATTTTGATTGAAAGAAATTAAATCTGGCAAATTATTCTGGTTTAAATGTTCATGAATCACTTTTATTATTCTTTCCAGGACGCCTGTTACAAAAGGCGCGATAATTTATACAAGAACTTCAGAGAAGCATTTCAGGATGAATATGCTTTGAAGTATCAAAAATATCCGAATAATGAAGTGCCAAATGAGACTCAAAAACAGAGGATTAGTAATATGTGTGGACCTCAACTACAGTGTATGTTTTTCGTGAAAAATACTTCTCAAATTGTATGAATGGTAATAAAATTTAGTCAGACATCACCTAAAACTAAAGGACATGTTCATAAATTCTTTCCTTATGATTTTCGTTTGTATTGTGACGCCTGCCAAGCTTAATCTATGCAACATAATTTCATCATCCCTCTTGTTTCCTCACCCACAATGACACTGTGAGAAATATTCACTTTAAACCGTGCATGTGGATATTTATCTCACTCTTGCGAGGAGATTTATTTCACCCAGGGTGCTTCTTCACTCTACCGTGAAGTGCATTCACGAATACGAAATCAAATGTCTATATTATGCATTCGGCAATGGGCAAAGCATTGAACTTTACGAGTTTCGGGAGTTTTCTATTTAAATTTTTGGTAAAATATGGATCATTTATATCCACCATACCGACAATTCTATGTTGAAATGACCCTTTAGAGGTCAAACATGGTTGGATGTGAAATTTTTTTTTACTCAAATGCTTGAGGAATTCAATAAAATGCATTAACCACTCTCGTTGGAATTCAGGAAAGGTGAGGCTAGAGGTGATAGAAAAAGGCAAATATCGTGTTTAGCACGTGTGAGAAAACACGAAATGGAAAATGGCACAATACCGAAATACTTGGTGAAATATTTCCGCTGTCCGGGGCAAAGTATCTGGGAGGAAATGAAAACATGTTTCTTCGTTGGTAAAATAATCCACCACCGATTTACCTTTCCCTTTTCTCATTCAACCCCAGTGTTTGTGGGTGAAAGGGTGGCCTCACGAAGTTCATTATGTGAGATGATAATTGTGAAAATTGAGAAGTTTTGTGTGTAAGAAATTTCTCTCTCATTGAAAATCTCATTATCTCATTGTACTCGCTCGATTTCCTTTTCAATCGATTGTAAATCGATAAGGAATTTCCCCTCCCAAGCAAAAGGACACGGAAATCTTCCCACATTGAAGATACTTATTCCATCTTGGCAACAATTGGTAGTTGAATCACGTTTCAGGTGGTGCTGCATGAATTTTGCTGCACTCCATATAGCGTCTTCGGCACGACTTGCCGAGAAATAGTTTTATAATTCCTCAGAATTAACATTTTCTCTCCTGTGTGAACGTGCTAGTTTCTTTTATTAGGCACTGCATCACATAGTAAAAAGCATTTACACGGATTTTCATCTCCCAGAAAGGAAATGAGAACAAATCGACTTTTCTCCTTGTTCTCAAGTAAAAGGCTTTTACCTTTTACCATTGAGAACATCTGCTTAGAAGCTGAATTGCAATCTTAGTGTAACAAAATTTAAAAGCACTGCATGTGGAAATTTGTATTTCTTAAAATTGCCTCTATAATTAAAACCGCTTATTTCACTAACATAATTTTGTCACTGACGCATTCAAAAATGATGCTATGGAGCAATGAATACAACTTAACTACCAGGTGTGAAAAGTTACAATGGAAAAATTAGTGACTTTTTGAGTTACTTGAAGCAGCAACCTGGCGTCTCCATCTCCATCATTTGGGGTTACTAGAGGGCGATGTGCAAAATAAAGGCAAAAGTGTGAGAAAATTTTGAATTGTTGTAATTTATTTCACTTGTTTTTCCACCTCACACCCCCATCGAGTTGAGAGAATCTCATTTAAATTTCCCCAGGATTTGTCTCTCTGTTCTCCACACCCCCCAGTTTCAAAAGGTTGGGGGGTCACAAATTGGGTGGGACGAAAAATGAATTTCTTCGTGTCTCTCCATTCGCGAATTTGCTAGGCTTGGTAAAAAACTTTCCCGATAAATCAAAAAGTTCTCCCACCTCTAGCACCCCTGTGGGTGCCTCCAGTTCAGCTCCAGTGGCAGATAACACCCCCAACAGAGAGAGTTGCAAGCGATAATTGGTTGGCGATTATCGAGACTTTGGAAGCACCGTGGCATTATAAGTTTATTAGACTTTCCATATGGCTTCAGGATAGAGTCCTCCGGCACAGAATTCACCCCCAATACCCAGAGATTCTCGATATAGATGAGCAGAATTTGCCAGATTTTCACTTGCTCCCCAAGAGGTGGAAAAATAAGGTGAAATGACACGATTACGGTGCATGAATTCTGGGCCTGGGTAATTTAGATATTCTAAGGTGACAACTCAATTACCATCAGTGAAAAATGATCCTCCTAATCTCATGGATTTTCTATTGTTTTCCCCAAAAATGTGGAATATCGCGAAGGTCTCTCTAGAGATGAATTAAGCCCTATTTTCAGTTGCACAGCATTAAAGACATGCTGTGTAAATTCTCACCCAAACCCTTGCGCCACCTCACCAAATCCCTTTAATAAATTAAATTAAATATTTGACTGAAAAGCTCATAAGCTTCACAAAGAAACTCGTTTGAAATAAAAAAGGAAACCCCTCCACCTGAGAGGTAAATTGGAAATGTGGTGGTAAGAAAGTGGGACAAAGGGCGAGAGACACCCTCTCCGGAAAAGCAGAAGACTCTTTTTATAGAAAAAAAAAGAAATGCAGTGGAGATGAGAAAAAAGAAAGTTGAAGCACCCATCATTTCCCTTCAGAATAATTTAATGGAAAGTGGAGGGGAAATTAATTTACTGGTAAGCGGTTTTTTATTGGATTTCATCTTCAACAAAGTGAATATCATCATTAAATATTCTATTCTTAATTACATCAACTCGATCCTGCTGTGGCAAGTGTTCACCACAGCTATAAGCTCTGGAAAAGTTGAATGAGAGAGGGAAGATATCTCTTACCACAACATTAAGTCTAGCAGGAGTGAAAGGCTCTTTAGGAATGCGGAAACTTTATGGATTTATAACAACATTAACTTGAAAACATTAATGAATTTAATTATTAAATGCAATAGAACCAAAGATTTGCTAATTCTCTTCGTTTTTCCTTCTAAGAAATGGATAAGCAGAAAATTTTAATTGAAATCTTCCACCTCATTAGGCTTTCGTCGTTGGTGTGAAAGTCCTTAAAAGAGATCAAAAGTCACGGAACAGTTTCTAAAGGTGATATAAGAGGAGACAAAAATTTATACTTCTCCCTCAGCTTTTCGTCACTGTGAAGCTTGTATTTCTGTGTGGCTTTCCCGTGAAAACAGCCACCAAGATAAATCCATCAAGGTATAGGAGAACGCTTGAATGGAAAATCGGTGACGGAGAGAGGGAGATGAAAAATTCTGAAGTACTCAAAAGAGATATCTCCTGGTGGGAAATCCGATTTCAACAGTCAAATATGATTACAAAATTTCTACCGGAAAATTATTCCCAGGAGATTCCGAGAAAATGCTGTGTCTCTCTTACTCTTTGCATTCCTTTCACCGTTTGCCCTAGAGGATCAAATCAGCGTTCTGGTGAAAAACAATATTTCCATTTCTACCCTCAATTCGGTATACCTTTCGACATTCCACTTGTACACCTCATTCCACATTTAAATAGGGGAGTGAAAGAGGAATCATTGAAAATTCATGTTTTTCCACAAGTCATTTGCATATAACAATAAGGAGAGTTTCCCAGCTATATCATTAGAGGATATGATTAAAAATTGCAATGGATGTCACTCTATATCTCATGGAGAAGCTTCTGAGTTGGATTATCAACATTTGGCAAGAGATCAAGATGAAAAATCTCTGGATTTTAACATTCTCAGCAGCACTACACGCTCTCGCGCCTTTTTTCACTCCCAGCGAAAAGCTTGACAAACATGTGAAATTGATGCGAATGCAAATAAACTTCATTTTGGGTAGGAAAATTCGCGAGAGAGTAAAGTGATTCCCATTTGGGAATGGAATACCGTATATATATAGTAGAAGATCTATTCTCTGAAAAGAAAAAAGAGGTGGAAAAGGTGGCATAAAATCAATATGAGAAAAGTGGTAGAAAAGAAGATTGAATACTTCCCAAGAGTATCGTGCAACGACAGTGTCGTCCTGTGAGACCTACTCGAAAGTTTTACTGGCAGAAACTTAAAAAGTTATTAAACAAAGTATAACTGAATAAGATGTGGTGGTGGAGGAAAATGTTTTCAATAATATTTATTTTATCAAACTTTCCCCCACCACCCAATGAGGCGACGGAAAAAAGCAGACTTTGCAGACCCTTGAGCTTTCACCATCATCGTGCCGACAACTTTGGCAGCCCTGATATAAAGTTTTTACTTTGTTTTTACCCTCTAAATTTTTTCTCCAATATATAGACAACAAGGAGTGATACAAAATATTAGGTGAAGTGCACCATATCTCTATTTTAGGATGACTTTAATGGGACTGGGAGAAATTTTTCTTGAGGTGCTTCCTTGTGTGGCAGAGAGGGAGATACTTTATGGGCTAAACTATAAAATTTCACTGAATACAAATACTCGTAATCTATTTGTGTTTGCAGTAAAAATAATGGAGAAGCATATAGAGAAAACTACCTATTCCTCCCACATGCTGCACCCTCTAGCTGCTCTCTAGCTCCCCTTTTCACCCCGCTTCCACGGCGGTTCGAGGACTTTTCCAGTGGTAACTCGTGTCTGTGTGTGCGAAGTAACTTCCGATTTCCTCCTTTTTCGGGTGAAAATTTATGGCCAATTCACGTGATGCTTCTTCCACTATATAATAGCTTACTCACCCTCTTGTCTTCTTCCGCTGAAACTTTCAACCACCCCCAAAAGTGGAGTGATAGAAAAGAGAACCATACAACTCATGGAGGAAACTGCAAGAAATCGAGAAAGAGATTTCACTGTTTCGATTTTCTCAAGTGTTCTTTGACTGCATGTCCCTAAGAAGTAAGTCTGAAGAAAGTTCAGTTAACAGAGAATTTCCAGGTCAACTTTTCAAACATAACTTTTGATGGACTTTGATCTTTTATGTACACAAATAATGAAAATTGGATGAATCATCTTGGTTGAATCAACAAAAAGTGTTATTATGTTTTAAGCAACTAAACTTTTGTTAAATTTTTAACATAAATTACAAAACTTTGTCTTAATGGTTAATTAACCGGTTAAATTAAGTAATTTGACAAAATTTAATGAAATGATAAATATTTTGTTTATTTAAATAAAATTACCAAGAAAAAATCGTGTTAAATTTGACAAATGTTTTGTTAATTCACATCAGTTAGGAAAAATATTAAAAATCCGTTATATTTTGAAATGTTTTTAATAAAATTTGTTTGAATTTACAAAACATACACAAATTTGTAAATAGTTATTTAAAATAATCTTTAGTCGAATCAAAAAATGCCTTTGGTTGATGATACTAATGAATTTTCTTTCAGTGAAACCAGTGAAACATCAAAGAAAGATATTATACCTTTTGTGAGAGAGAAAGAGAGAGAATAAAGGAGAATGATTTGTTATCAGTAGCGCAGTAATGGAATAGTTAAATACCTGCATGTTGCACTTAAAGTTTGCCCATTATCACTCACCACAGATCAATCCTGTCTGTTCTACCTACTCGTTTACCTGATTTTCACCTGATTATATTGCTACATTGTCGCTGATGGTTCCAACTGTTACGTTACCGTGTCAGTCTCGCGAATGAAAGAATATTGTGATATGAGCAGCCCAAATCTTATCACTAAGGTGTTTCCTCAGTTTTCGGTATCTAATTCATGGGAGCGATTGCGTTGGAGCATTATCATGTTTTAATCTGTTTGATTTATTGGAAAATTAACAACCACCCAATTATGACTAAATTTTGTGTCACTTCTTTACATCCACTCGAGTGAAGCACATCGATATTCAATGGTCCAGTTTAACGCTCGAAGGAACCAGTACTTAGCGACTTGTGTTGGTAAAGTGATGGTTTGTGAATAGTTCTTGAAGATTGTGTGAGATTTCATCTCTTTTAGCCAACTTTCCTTCACTTTTCTTCGGATTGTCTATCGGATGGCTTTCACCGACCATTCCTCAACTCCTTGCGTCGAACAGTCCCTTGCCCAGTGGTCCGATCAGCGTGGATGAGGCGTCATGGGTGAGTTCCATCCCCTACTTATCCGGTGCACTCGGAACTGTGGTGTTTGGATGGCTCGTGGATCATCTCGGACGGAAATACAGTGTCTATATTGGCGCCGTTCCCAACATAATTGCGTGGCTGCTGATAGCGTTTGCCAACAATGTTATCTATCTGTACATTTCAAGAGTGCTTATTGGAATCGCAGCCGGTGCGGTGTTCGTTACGGTGCCGCTTTTCGTGGCGGAAATTGCCGAAAATTCGTAAGTATATTTGCTGAAGAATTACTGCTTGTTTAGAATGATTAATCTTGAATTCTAATGTTGCGACTCATAACTCATTTCGTTCTTCCTCGATAGAATCCGCGGAATTTTGGGTAGCATTTTGGGGATCCTGATAACAGTGGGTATCCTCCTTGGACAGGTGATCTGCACGTATATGAGTTTCTCAACGGCACCCTATGTCATGTTGGGACTCTGCATACTATTCTTTGCCGTCTTCCCTGTATTTCCGGAAACACCACAATATCTGCTGATGCGCAACAAGAATATTGCGGCAGAACATGCACTCAATTATTACCGAGGTGTCAATCAAAAGTCCGAGGGGGATTTTCTGGCACAAGTCAATCAGGAAATGGAGCAACTGAGGCAGGAACAAGTCTCCACCACCACCACAACATCTATCTCCATGGAAGACTTCCGTGAGTCAATCCAATCCATTTATCTCCCATACACCTTTCGCCCCCAAAGGAGTTTCATCAGCCAGATGAATTCATTTCCTTACGCATATTTTAAGAGGGACTCGCATGAGATGAATCACTCCTTGTCGATTTCAATCAGCTCAGGGGATTGGAATGTGGGTGATGGGGAGAAATATAAATTGACCAATAATTTATTTATTATCACACTGGGAAAAATCCAGAATAATATTTACTCAAACGGAGTTTCACTCCAATTCCACGAAATTAGCATCTAAGACTAGAACTTTTCTTTGCGTGTACAGCGTGTACTGACTTTGGGATTATATTTTCAGGTTCTCCCGCCACAAAGAAAGCTCTCGTGATTTCAACGATACTCTTCATGGGCAGGAATATGTGTGGCCTCTTCCCAATCGTCAACTTCACGGAGAGCATCTTCAGAGCCAGTGGATCAACTCTTGATTACGCAGTGTCCACCTTTATCGTATCCATCCTGGCCATTCTCTCCTGCATCCTCTGCACGGTGCTCGTGGACAGAACGGGCAGAAGACTGGTGCTTATCGTATCCTGTGGAGGATCAGCTCTTGGTCTCCTCGGACTGGGAGTGTTCTTCGTTTTGAAATCTGAGGGAATAGATGTGAGCCATATGGGATGGTTTCCCCTCACGACGTTCTCCATCTTCATCTTCCTGGCCAATTTCGGAGTCGTCACATTGCCTCACTTCGTGGCCGCAGAAATTCTCACTTTTAAGCTTCGAGGCATTGTGTTTAGTGTAATGATGTTGGTGTCCTGGCCACTTCTCTTCCTCCTCACTCACTTCTTCCTCATTGTGGCTGAGGAATACGAGATGTATTACTTTGTGTTTGTCTTCTTCGCGTGGTGCGTCTTCCAAACCGTCTACATAATCTTCTGGGTGCCTGAAACTAAAGGTAGGACTCTCGAGGAAATCACCAATCTAATGGTGAAGCATTCAAGAAGAACACGGTAGAAAAAATAGGACCATAGAGAGAGAGGAGAGAGCGTGGAAATGGAGATGGTTTGGGGGTAAAATGAATAATTTATAGACTTCAGAATATATTTTTCTGTAAAAAAATTCCCCGAAGTCTCACCGTTGTTTTCGCTGTGCATTGTTATTTTTCTGGTGCATTATTTATAAATTGACTAAAAATTTATGATACCATCAAAGTTTTTTTAATGATTTTATCTCACCCACATTGGAGTTCGCTTGCAAACTATACACAAAATTCTCCTACGATAAATTCTAGTGTCACCCGAGAGAGATATAAAACACCAAAAGTTCTATCTTTTGGCTGTAAATTGATGTGGGAGAAGGCTGCAAAAAATGTAACTTTTAATTGACAAAATATCCCAGGAAATCCACTGAAGCTTTACCTCTCCCTCAGAGGATGCACTTTTTCCGGACAGTTGGTGGCTTAATCGATTTGATTAGGGGTATTCAATTAAAAGGGGAGTCCAAATGTGTTTGGTTTGCAATTAGAATTGCAAATGTGCTGAAAGAGTTTCTAATTTTAATTCACTTTACCATCGACTGGATGGGAAATTGAATTGAATTTTTCTTCATATATATAGAAATACTCTTATTGATATATATCAAGTCCATTTTATGGAGAAAATTTTCCCAAGTGTTCCTCTTAAGTTGAAACTAAAATGACTTTTTCAACGCAAAGAATTCATTTATTGGCACTCAATGAAATATGCAAATTTTCCATTTGCATATTGAGATTTTAAGTGAATTTTATCTATAGATTTCCCAATAATTTCCAACTGAATTCTGCCTCTCCATGCATGATGCTTCAGGGGTAAAATCCTTTCCCGGTTCACTTGACTCTCCTCCATCGCTCCACATCCTGATAACATTCTCCATCCTCCGTCAGTGTAGCCTCTGGGGATTCTTCAGACTTTATGTCGGATGTGTATTGGCAAAAGGGGTTTTCAGCAGCTTTCAAACCATTAAAAGTGTCTCTGATGGAGTCTCCCCAGAGGAAATGAATGTGCAGAAAACTTTGCCACGCACCCACTCGTTTGAGGGTGTGAAAGTGAGAAATTTTCAAATAGCCTCTCATACTCATAGGATTTCTTGGCCAGAAGTGCCTCTGACACTTTCAGCATCTCAATTTGGGGAGAAACATCACAACTCTTTGTCAAACAATAATATTATCAGTAAACTAAATAAACTTATTCGTAGTTTTCCCACCAGAGAGATTCAATAAGTTTATTGGGACTAAATATAAATATTACGTCCCAGGGAAAATTCTTAACTTTCACTTGGGTGAAAAATTCTACAAATCATTTTCATGGAGTTGTGTAATAAAATTCACAGCACGACGACATGTTGGGAAAATTAGCAGGAGGTTTTATATTTGAATTTTTCTTAGCAGGAGTTCTTGTTTCATTTCCAAGAAGGTTAAGAAAATAAGGGGTGAATAACATAACATCTCACAAACATTTGGATAAGCACCTTACCTTGAATTTTATACACCTCTTTGAGAGTTTTACTGTCTAATCTGGCAAAATCCTCTCGACATACACTGTAATTGAGTTTGTTTTCAAGAAAATTACCAACACCAAAAGGGAGACAGAATCAAATTTACATTTTGAGATTGAGCCCTATTTGAGTTTTCGAGCAAACTTATTTAGCCTGTGTCTGTGAAATAGTTGTGAGAAAACTTCTGCAAACTTTACCTTTTTATTTCCTCAATTTAATAATCCGGAAGATGTAGGTCATGTTGACACAGATAAAAGCTAGACAATTTAATAAGAAGAATATTTTTATTGGCATATATTAAAAAACTTACCTGTGGATCATGACTAGCAATTCATCATAGCAGATGATTTAGAAAATATTGCGAATAACGTCAGAATTTATTGTCCCCTTGAGGGAATGAATATATATGTCTCAAATCTCAGATTCTTTTTCCTCTTTCCTTTATATTTTGCTATTTATGAATTCATCCCTCAGCTCCTTCTTGTCGTCCCACCGGAGATCCCTCGGTGGGTGGTTATATTTTGAATTATGTCTCCCATACTCCGGTGTCCTGTGTGAGCAAATTCCGCTGGCACTGTGAATGGGCCCCCGAGGAGATGAGCCCAAGAATTGTGCGAGGCACACGTCACAAGATTCCAGCTGAGAGTTGGTGCTTTGGCGTTATGTAAATTCCGGATGTAATCAAAATGTGACGCTCAGTGTCTGTCGCGCGCCGAGACGAAGAGCCTCCCCTGAATGCACAACCCTTAATGTGGAATGTTGCAAACATGACAAGTTATCATGATGATATATGTCACCTTAAGGTGAAATCTGTACACGAGGAATTCATGATATTGCACTGCAACCCCGCTACGAGGAGCGAAGGGGGTTGTCTCCATAGCTGTTGACAATGAGACTACATTATCACATGGTGATGAATCTCTGCGCATTGCTGTTCAACATTATTGTTCTGTGTTGTACCGCTGTAGTCGGTGTACGGCTAGAGGCAGCATTTGTAGAGGTAAAAGCATCATCATTAATGCAAAATGGGAGAATCTTTATGATCATCCAACCTGTCCTAGGATAACTTATGAGACAGCGAGAGAAAAGCCACTCTGTGAAGAGCCCCAGCCACCTAATGAAAAGCTTCCATTTGTATATAGTTGGAATCCTGCAATATTAGCCACTTTAATTAATAGTAAATATCTGGGGTATTTTTCATCGTACCCTCATGACTTTGATATATACTATGTTAGGGATTTTAAATTTCAGAAAATTTTGCTGGAAATATTTTTCATACAGAAAATATAATAATACGCTGAAAAAAGCTCCACATTTAGCTCAATTCGCTGAATGTTATTTGCGACATTTCTATTGAGTTTTTCTAATGAGTCTTTCTTTAGATTGTTTTGATATGCAAAAGAGACTTGGCATACGAATTGGAAATTTGATCTACACCTACACTGTATTCCAACACCTTTAGTGCCTTAAGAGTTGAAACAATTTTCACAAATTTTAGAGCATGAAATGATTTTTGAATAAATAAGGAAACAAATTACGATCATTTCCTGGGTATTTTGCCAAAGATTCCAATGAATTTGTTAACCTCAACCGTCGTTTTTAGTGATTATATATCAAGCAGGTGTTTCGGGCGCATTTCAATTTGCACACATAAATTATCCAAGAGAGCAGAATGGCAAGTATGAGTGACAAAAAGTTCACAGAGAGAATGTCACACTGCATGAAAGTTTGATGGGGATGCCTGGGTTTGATGAGCACCCCAACGGTGGCAAATGTTCCTTGTAAATAGCATTGGATTCTCCTCCCAAGTGTTATTTATAGTGTTAAATATTTAGACTTGTTTGTATTTTCGAAATGCTACCCTCAAATGCAAAAGATAAATAAAGTGATTTTGTCGATTTGATACAAATAACACACAGCAGGAAACCACAGAGAGGGAGATCCCCAGATGTGAGCTTCCGCTTTTTCAGGAGGAATGTTTAAAGGTGAAAACAATGGCGAAAATTTATGAGGCTTCGGGCAGGAAGGACAATTGTTAGTGTTGATCAAATACGAAAGTTGTTCACATGTTTATTTATGGACTAAACTTTCTCATATGTTTTTCCTCAACTCCCATACTCACGTATACGCAATTTTCACTGAGAGTCCCAGACAACTATTCTAACGGCGTCGGCGAAGCGAGGAGTAATTAGAGAAATTTCATAATTTATTATCTATTTCATACAATAATATTTTACACGAGGAGTCTCCTACCATCTGGGCAACACATGTAATGCTCTCATGTTGGATGTTACGGCAACATCCCATCGGAGCGAATGAAGATGGCGAATGTCTGGTGAATGAGAATTAATCCGAGAATTGTGATGCTCACCACATGGGTATTTGAAGTACTTCGCACTAGAAGGATCCAACAGAGAAAGTTTCCTGTTATCAGAGTTGGGCAGTAATTGATACTGATAATCTAGATTTGAATAAGTTATATACTTTTTCGGATAAAATAATTTTCTGTTTAAATATTTAAACAGCAACTGTTTCACTTTGAAAAAGATGAAAAGGGAACTGATTCAACTTAATAAACGTGAAATATAGTTAATTAATAGTAAAGCAGGTCAAATCAACGTCAATTCTTCTTAAGAGAAGAAAAAGCAACCAATTGCCTTTAAAGGAAGTCTATTAAAGTCGCCGCCGATTTATTTAATACGCTGAAATCTATATATCCTTTTATAAATTAATTTTAGAATCAAATTCAAAATCAAACAATCTTCTAACCATTTCAATATCAACTCTAATTGTCTCATGTATCGATTTGCTCCTGTCACACCGGGAGGGAGGGAGGCGAATATCTGAGATTTTATCCCCAAAAGAGGAGTAAATTGATGGGCGTGGAGTGACTCACCGAGAAAGAGGGCCTCTCGATTCTCAATGAGTGGCTGCCAGCGCTGCACGACACTTTCGAGATCCATGTCGGCATCCAGGGTCGCGTGTGGGAGGATGTTGGCGACACACCGGAGCACAAGAGCACTGGAATGCCGGAAGTGGCGTCCCTCGAGCTGCAAATTGAGCCCTAGGCGACTCGTGATGAGACCATGAACGTGATGTTGCGGTGGATAATGAATCAATGACTCGGGTTTCACCACCTGGGGATGAGATCGAGAGATGTTGTATAGATTGAAAATAAATTCCCAATGAGTCCCAAGACGATTCTTTATACCCAACATATCATTGACCAATCTTCCTCACTCTCTCCCGAGAGAGATTTCACTTAGTATATCGGGTATATCATGATTCATAAGACTCTTTTGAAAAATAACAAATACAAATGCTTTTTTGGAATGGAAAAAATTGCGCAATATCGCGAAAGTTCTTTCTGTGTAAAAAAGTGTTTCAATTTTCCCTTCTGCTCGATTAATCTCACGTTCAGCT
Source organism: Phlebotomus perniciosus (assembly GCA_918844115.2). Taxonomy (NCBI): domain Eukaryota; kingdom Metazoa; phylum Arthropoda; class Insecta; order Diptera; family Psychodidae; genus Phlebotomus; species Phlebotomus perniciosus. The sequence continues at coordinate 37,295 of CAKKOB020000412.1, read as the reverse complement.
CTCGTGCAGATTAATTCGGGTGAAATATTGAGGCTTTCGACACTTGTTTTGTGACACAGCCAACAATTGGAGCTCACGAGAGGCTCCGTAATCGTAGTGAATAACTCAGGCTGACGCGACAATGAAGATCATTTATCTTGGCAAACAGATCCGAATCCCATTTGAATATTTCGCCCCTCTTTTCACCGGGACACTTTTCTTCATGGGGTCGTCGGGAGGAAGAAAAGCTCATGCAGAGCGGAAAAGTGTTAATTGAATGGGTGGCTCCGGAGGGTTTGCAGTTGGGAAAATTCATGCCAAATCCAACTCTGGTGGTGGAAAAACACCTTCTTTCCCATCGTCAATCATCACCCTCCATGAAGCTCCCGTGGGAGTGAAACACTGCGCTCATCGGACCACTTGCTCGGCAGCATTTGCAGGTGAAAATGCCAATGAAAATTTCTGCAGTAGACGATCGCGTGCTCGTTTATCAATTCGCGTCATTTGAGTAATGTGACGTGACATTTAGGATTTAACACAAAATCCATGACTCTCGTGAGTCACATGGAAAACAGTTTCCCAATGGATGTGTATATTTTGGTGTGCCTGAGATGGAAAGAGTCACATCATACCCATTAATCAGCTCTTGCAACATCTTTCACCTGCAATTGAGCTACTTTTCTTCGTCAACCTGGGAGTGGAAGAGGAAATTCGGAAAACACTTTATATGTAGGTGGAGTTCTTAAACTTTTGATGGTTGTAGAAAGTGATGTAGAGTATTCGTTTTGAGTACAATTTACATTTAATTATTCTTTATTTATTAATCGTCATCACGCACTTCCGACTGTCGGTGTTTCCCTCAATGATATTTCCACCCGATTCCAACTTAAAGCCTTTGTCAGTCCACAACAGAAAGATATTATTTGAGAGGATTACCACGATGATTTGGCGTTCATCTGCTCGGAACAAGTAAGTTTAGGGATTATTTTAAAAATTAGAATTTGGAGAGCTTTATTCTTTCTTTAAGTGAATGAAATCACCGGAAAAAGACGTTGGATTATTCATTTTTAGTCAATTTGTAAAAAATATCACATATACAGGTTGATTTGATAATGTATTCGAAATTTTACCAATATTTAAAGTGGTCTAAAGTGGTCAAATAAGGATTACATATCTTCCTATCCTTCCTATAGATGTTTTTCAGTTAAAGGAAGTTTCTCCATTTAAAAGCAAGTGATAAGAAAATTCCAATTAATTATTACATTGCCCCAACAAGGTGAACACAGATAACACTTTCTTACCTTCGTGTGTGCTATACAAAGTTATTATTACCACAAATTTTGCTTTAGCAAAATATTCTCAGACTGTATTCGTGTGAATGAGTATTTCTGCAGGTGAAATTTTGGCGTGAGAAATGTTCTGCGAGGAAATGTGGCATTTGCCAACAATAATTCCTTTCCGCTAATGGAAATCTTGTCAGTGTCATTCAAGGAGAGAAAACTTGGAGGAGGGAAAATAGCCAAGGTGAAAGACATTGGATGGAATCTTGTGAGAGTCCCTTTTCCCTCGTACCCAATTTGCCCGTTGATTTACGATCGAGGAAATAACTGTCGCATTTCCCGCACTAAACACACAACCCCACTGACCACCCCCTCCTTGAAATGCTTTTCCACCCTCACCCACCTCTCTTTTCACTCGGGTCATGTGGAAATATCCCTCTCGCGAGGATTTAATACGCCAAGACCATGCAATGGCACGGGGTTGCCAATAAATGGTGAACATATAAGGGGCCCGAAAAAGCGCGTTTTGGCTTTAGTGCGTGGAGACGATAACGCACAATTTGATATCTCACAAAACACACAATAATGGATTCCCATTGAAGTGGGGACTTTGTGTGTCCTCTGTAGTCATTTGAGATTATCCTTCCCGATTAGAAATTGCCTTTCGATTGTACTTTATCACTTGAAACACGAGAGAGAGACACTTTGCCCCCAGAACGATGGAGATGGGATTTAGGTGGTGTAACTGTGTGTGAAAGGATACAATAGCCGGAAGTTGCTGATCCTGCGACACAGAGTTGAGAGCTTTCCAAAGAGGCTGTACGATTTTCCTATACGCAAAATCAATATAATGGGCTCTTATATGTGAAAACATTTATAATTGCCTACATGAAGCACTATGTGTAGGATTTTCCTTGCTCCACCCATATATCAATGGGGAATGGAGTGTGACAAGAAGGGGTATGTATCTATATATAGTAGTTATTTATAAATTTAACACCAAAAGTCAAGGATATAGTATTTTCATCCGTATACATTTCACATTAAATATGAGTTGAATTTTTAAGTCATTTCCATGGAAAACATTTTCTCTGTCACAGTGTTAGAAGGAGGAGAGCTTGAACTTTCAAGAAATTTACCGAAAATTTACTCTCTCATTAGAAAGAGTGTGAAATTTCGCTAAACGAATGAACCCTATATCACAAGGGTTTGTTTTATGAATGAGACGGAAATGCCATGTTTTACATTCATCTAACATTTTGGCCTCCCTCATTCGACGCTTGAGCCTAATGTGATCAATTAAATTTACATATTATCTATTTAATGATTTTCACATCTCTTTGTTATAAATTCCCTCGTCATCCTTTAGTCACTCGCAATAGGAGCTTGATGTGCGAGTGTTTGAAATATTCATTTTCTATCTCGATCGCTTTTGTATTAAATATTCTATGGAGAAGCATTCAATTGTGACTTGGGTGGGTGGAAAATTAGCTTTCCTCTATAGTTGGTGTCAATCGATAGACGACAAAGTCCCATATAAATCAGTATACTTAACTCACCACAATTCCCCTATTCTCTTAGCCAAAAAGGAAATTTCTCCGCTCACTCCTATGGGAAAACTCCAACTCCAAAGAGGTCCCACATTGTTGGAAAAGCAAATAAATATGCAAATGATATTTTCGCGCCATTTTCTCCCATATAACGTCACCAACACTCAAGATTACACCACGTTCGGTAAAGGAGAACTGATTTCAAATTAGGAATTAGATTTTCTCTCTAGCAAAGTCTCTCGGGAGTTGACTTTGTTCTGGTTTGTGGGACACACAGTGAAATCTCATTGGGAAATTCAAATGGGATACAATTTGGATACATTTAATCACAAAATCTCAACTTACCGGTTCATCGTTGATGTACCACTGAAGCACTGAGCCTGGGTGGGATTTTCCTGAAGTGCAGGAGAAATTGAGAAATTCACCAATCTCATATGGTCGATCCTCACCCAAAATGTGAGGTCCATCCCTTGGCAAATCTGCATGAAAAGTATCATCAGTATCATTGAATAATTGAAATAATATGCTTTTTAGGATTTGTAAACTCGTTTTATCGCTATACTTTTAATCATTCAAGAAATAAGTAACTCAAGTAAAAACTGAAGAATGTTAAGTCAAATATATAATGAGAAGTACCTCTGGGTAAAGTGACGAAGAAGTTGTGACGCTCTAATTACAGGTTTCTGTATAGCTCCGTGATACTTAAAAGTTTGAGATATTTATGCTCCTTAACTTCTCTGTTCACTATTTTAAACTATAGTTTGATGAAATTATTCGCAATGTTGATTTTTCTTTTTCCACTCGACAAGAAGATTGTCATTCTCTATGACTATAATGAAATATAAATTGAATTCAAAAGGTGGATGTCCAGCAATTGCTGAACTAATCAACTGTCTGAGAACTGTTGAAAATGAAATGTGACAAATAAATAATTTACTGTAATTCCCAGACACATGGCAATAAATATTAAATGAGGAGATAGGGGGTGATTTTCACGTTAGAGGGTGCAAAAATTGATCAAGAGATATTGATCGAATTAGAGAGTGGTGATTTTCTCCTTTTCCACGTCATGCAAAAGGTACAATTAAGTAAATTGCATTGTGGCTTGCAATTAATTCTTCTGGGTGTTTGTAGGAAGAGCCACCGACTTGCACTTTAGAGATGGGGTGCGAGGTTGTCTCAAGAGCTGCCAAGATGGTGGGTTAAATGCTATCTTCCGGCTTTCTGCACATTAGAGATTTGCACAATTGCATAAGTTTCAAAATTGCACGCATTGTGACGTCGTCATTGCAGACTATGGGTGGCGGAAAATCGTGTGATTTCCCCTCGAGGGGTTGCTACGGAAAACTTCACATTTTCCTTAACTTAAGCGACAGAGACCCGAGAGTTGATGGAAAAAATTATACGGAGTGAAAAGTGTGAGGAGCGTCGAAATGAGGAGGAAAACTTTGAAACATGCCAGAATGGGAAAATGTCTCGCAAGTCAAGCAGGAAAGTTACCTCTTCATGAGTGCACCATAATCGAAATTAATAATTCATCTGAGTCGCTCTCCTCAAGTTTCCCAAAGGTGCAACTGAAAAATATTAAACTCCATTGTGTCGAGGCGCGATAATTTTACGCGAAACTTTTTCTCATCCAGCCCAAAAGGGGTGGAAAATGCAAAAATAATTACTTCCTGAAAAGGGGATTTTTCTGCAACTATTTTGTGCCATCCATCCGCAAAGCTCTCAACCTACCCCCCAGCACCATGTGAATGGGATTGGGTGAGAAAAAAGATTTCCGCATCATTGCTTCTTCGGATGATAAAATCTGGGCGGAATTCCTTGGGTGTCTCTCGACTCTGAAGTGTCATGGAATTTAATATAAAAATTCACTTAAGTTGTAACCCCTGTGTCATGGAGGCGTCACAGAGGAAGTGCTCAAGGGACAAACACAAGAATGCACGTAACACTTTCCACCCTGAAAATCTTGCAACTTTTTCACAATGTGTGTGGGTGGAGGCATTTTAAAATAATTAAGGAATTCTGTCAAGTACGACGGAGCAATTAAAAAACCACTTGTAGTTGTTCTCATCCCTCAACATCCCAGCTCGTTCTTTGTCGCATTCTCGACGGCGGAACAGTCTCCTTGACAAATAAATTCTCGCCATTGGAGGCGCACAATTCCTCCTGGGTAATTGCCTCCGGAGCTTTGAGAGCACTCTTGTGTGCAGCAGTTTTTCCTCTTCTTCAGCAAAGAATGTCATAAGAGCTCACCCACCTCGCATTTCGTGTCACCTTGGAGCAATTATTGAGATTTATCGAGACAATTCTGCACAGCCAGGAATTCCTTTCTCAAATTTTCGACGAGCATAAAATGCTGGACTATCAATTGCACCACATGACAATTGTGGCTCATATATAATCACAATAAAAAGCTCATGGGAAAAGAAGAAAAGCAGCTGCTTTTCTTGTGCAATGGATCTCAAGGGGAGATATTAAGGTCAGAGAGGTGTACACCACTTTCAGCACTTCCACATTTTGTCCACACGTTTCTAAATTCGTTTGCTCGATTTGTTCCTATTTTGTCTGTTAAGTTTGTTCGTCGTTGCTTCGATTATTCATTTTCTAAATTCAATTCAATTCAAAGTTTAGTAGTTTACCTACTTTATATTATAAATTTGGACTTATTTTTCGTCGAAACTGAACATCAAAAGCTTTATTTGTGAATGATAAAAATAATATTAGAAAGAATTCAAAATTATTGGTTCGCTTTGATTTCAGACAAGTTGTATAGGTTTTCAAATGATTCATAAATCACTGGATAATTCAAAAACACAATCATTGTTAAATAATTCTTAGTTGTTTTTCATGAACATTCACAAAATCTTTTGCAGACCAATTTGTATTGTCAAAAGAAACTATTTCAAATAAATAGTTTTCACTCTAGGTACGAACGTCTTGTTTGAAAATTCAATTTTGTTATGAAAGAAATCTAACAAATAAGTTGCATTTTTTAAACTTTCTTAAATATACCTTTCCTATGTAGCTTTCGCGTAATTATCACGTCATCTTGCCTAATTGTAGGATTTCTACGAGTATATACATATATTTTCTTTAATCGTACTTTTAGAGCTTGCAATTGTAGCTGAAAGTCTTACAAATAAACGTTTTAATTACCTTCAAACAACCTCCACTTGAGACTCCACTTGAGCATTGTGTGCAAATTGTCATGATTCTGCGAAAGCTCTTTCCCAAACAGGGAGAAGTCGAAAAATTGCGACAAATTTTAGCACTGGCCAAAACACGACAGAGAAATCATTTTGTCATTTCCACTCCCACGAACTCAAGTGGAGCAGCCCCAGGGTGGGAGAGACAATGATGGAAAATTGCTAATACTCCCCCACTTGGATGAGACAGCCGTGGGGTTTCGGCGACATGGTGGAAAAAATTGTGAAATGTTTATGCGAAAGAGAAATGTGAATTTGTATCCGGACTCTCATCAATCAAATTAAATACTTTTATTGTGGTCATTAAATTTTAATTCAATGTGTCACGCCACGGAGCCTCAGTGTGAGAGAGGTTTTGAAAAAAATATTAAATGAGTTTACAAATCCCGTCCGACACGAAATGGTGTAATTTTCTATTATTATATTCATCTATTGTGTGTGCGCGCCTCTCGCTCATTTCGTGTGGATTTTCCACCCACACCACCGGATCATTTTTCACCATGAACGAATACTTACACACAATTTCCATGTATCCTTCTCCCTGAACGGATGAGAAGTTGGGCGCCTCTCCGCTCACCTCGCATCTGTACAGCCCGGAAGATTTGATATTCACGTTGCGCAGCGAAACGCGGCTGCTGTTGGAGTGCTCATGCTGGCGGCATGTTGATAAAAACGGTCATTAATTCTTATCTCTGTGGCATTGGATATTGTATACACAAGTCCTGCCGAGGCGATAAGGGCGGCCAATCGCCCCTGAAAGACACAAACCCTAACCCGAAATTCTGGCACGTCTATTTCCACCCACACTCCCTAACCCAAAAGGAACTGTTTTTCGCCTCACGAAGATCAATTTTATTGTCATTTCAGACAGACATGAACTGACTGGAGACACCCCATCCCCGCATGAGCTTATCTCTTCCTTGTTCTCTGTTTCTTTTTCATCAGTGGGAGAGCTTCATGAGTTGACATGCAGAAACGAAAGCTCCTTAAGCAAAGAGCTATAGCTGACATCTGAGTTGATTTTGATGAGCTTTATCACAAGGGATATTATTAATTCATTTACCATGAGTTATATGGCGAGAATTCCCGGATGAATCAATGAAAAACCAATTACTGGAGGATTAATTGAATCTTCTGGATTTAATTGGATGCATTTTTATCCAATATCCCCAGCAAAATTGATATTATTATTCGAGGTTGCAAAGCACTCGTCAGAACTCGAGATAATCCCACTCGCAACTGAAAAGTGCTTTCACTGGAACTAAAATGATTATCCTTTGTATGCAATTTTCTTTAATTACTCGTTGTCGTGGCATTGCAAGAGTGTCGAGTGAAAGAATGAAAATTATCCATCATAAGAAATTGCTAAAATTGTTCTTCTTTGTGGCACTTCTTCCAAAGTCAGCGCAACAGAGGATAATTTAAAGCACGAAGAGAAGCTCTACTGGGTGGAAAAGCTCTCACACGAAGGTGAAAGCTGCCCGCCAGCGAAAAATGAAAATCACTCCCATAGAGATCTTGATTGGACTCTCATGTGGAATTGGGACAATGTTTGACTCACTTACAGCAACTCTGATGCCATCGACTTTGTAGCTATGCTGCGGAGGACTCGCTCGCGGCACAAATCGATAGAACTCCTCGTTGTCTTTGTACCATTTTACGGAGTAGAGGCTCTCCCGACCCCCATCGTTCGCCATCTCGTCGTCGTAGTCGTGAAAGTGATGGCTAGGATGTCGCCTTGTCACCTCCTGTAGCTCAAATTGACACTCAAGTACCACATTCTCCCCACGGAGCTTGTAACTCGGGATTGTGACCTTCACCAACTTCAGAGAATCAATCACTGAAATAGAGACATGGACCAAACAAGAAAACCTATATCAGAGAAAATGATGCAAGAGTAATGAAGATGATTCTGGGTAACATGTGTGTGGTAGCGCGTGTTCTTAACATTGTGAATTTGTGAATAGGTGATAAGTTAAAGCAGATCTTATATGAGTATTTAAAGGGCTTAATCCATTAAAGCACATAGAAAATGCTTTATTTCGCGAGAAATTCCATTAGGGGAGATTTGGGCAAATGAAAGCAAAGATTTGATTTTTTTTAAAAACATTGTTGATAGACAATACATAGAATTGGAATTAATTTATAAAGCCTATGGATTACCTTTGGGTTAGACTTTAGAAATGTAAGACTCGTCCCCTGATGAATCATGTTTTTCATTCCAGAAAATATGAGTTTTCCCGTTTTCTCTTTAGATTGAAATTTTTATTAAACAGGATTTTAATTCTAATGGGATTAAATCGAATAAACTACTATATTTAGTTAATTTAACTATTATAGTTTAAAATTTTTCAAAAATGTTAATCATATGCAATTAATTTTTATGAAGAATGCCTTTTACGTTACTCCACATCCTACCTAAAATGTTTAAATGCGTCTCAGAATAATTAGAATTTAAATTAGGGACTGTAATGGTTTGTCAGTAGTAAAATATCTTTGGGAAACGCAAGTGCTAAAGTTTTATAACGATTTTAAGTTATATCTTCTCATAAACCCTTTCTTCGTTCATGAATTGATAAAAACATAATAAATTTTCAGTAAAATAAGGCTTTTATAGGTTAAATGATCTGCTATGACACCCAGCCTTAGTTTATTTCATTTTTAATTATTTGCAATAAAGTGTCGGTTGCATTCATATTGTGCGATTCCTTTCAAATAAAAACACATAGTACCTATACTAATGAATCTCATCAATACAAAAACTCTTTTGTATTTATGGATATCAAAAACAAAAAAATATGTTGTTTTTTTTTGCACAATGCTTTTTTCTGACAAGGATTGCATTTTTGTGTATATGAAATAAAGTGGTGAAACTTTGCAGCGCTCAATCAACCATCAGTTTAACATGTTCATTGTGATGTGTACTTTACTTAATTGCTATATTACACTCATAAAGAGTGTAAAATAATTTAGATGCACCAACAGAGTTGGGTGCTTCGACTAATTATTCCCTCAATGGGGCAAATTTCATCCCCATCGTCTGCTGTCCGTGCAGAAATTTTATTAATTATTCATACTTCTCAGACGGATAACTCTTAAGCTTCTCGCTTGTCGACTTTACCAGGGGATGGACGAAATAAAGAAAAATATAATCAAGAGAGAAGCTTCAATTTTACTAAACTTTTCACTGTCACGAACAAACCTCGTGAGGGGGAACTTTCCGAACTCTTTATAACACAGTAAATTGGCGGAAAACATTTTTGATCTACCCCAGGATATAGTGCGGATGAAAATTTGCGGAAGTTTTCAGTGGAAAGATTTCAGTGTGGTTTAAAACCTGTAGTGTGAATGAGGTCTGAATTGTGAGCAAAGTTGAGAGGAGCTGCATTACTTGCTAATGGGCTCTGTCGATGTGTATTTGGGACGTTGTGTCTCTAAATGTTGTAATCTAAGGATTTTATAGGATGTCGTTGTCAGAGCAATTTGCATATAGTATATAGCGTCCTGCAGACGACCACCATCTGCTCAAACTCCCATCCAACACTTCCCACCATGCTGTATATGGATGAATTTCTCATCCCTCCACGTCATCATTTTATCGTAGTCGTTATCACATCTACCGAAACGTCGAGAGCGAGCACTTTCATTTGAGAGACTGAGAATTACAAGAGTGTGTGAAGATTATGCAAGGAGATTGCATCGATGGGTGGTTGGGTGGCACTTGCTGTGTGCATTTGAAACAATTTGCAAGGCTACAAGCCCTGTCCAAGGATCTGTGAATATGATGTTTTTTTTTTCATCGCGTGAAACACTCCAAAAAGAACCTTCATTTCGTATTCCTTCGACGCACAATGTTCCCGCGAGGAGGAAAGTTTATTCGCCAGGAGGAAGACGAGGAAGACAATCTAATTGATTTTTCCACTGAAGAGGTTTCCGCGAACCCGAGTGGAAAGAACTCAAAGTGAGGATCAAAAGTTTGATTAAATTTTATTTCATTGTGGCTTACGAACCCACGATTGAAAAAGAAATGAGTGACATTGTTGGGCTTCTGTTTTTCACAGGAATGAATATTTTAAAAAATACTCGACTTCCTGAAATAATCAACTCCCATTTCAAAGTCTTTAACAACGAATCTGTGTCAGAAGGTTATTAATTCAGAAAATGAAAATGCTTTGACAATAAACAAGTTTGTTCTTAGGTATGTTTACAATAAAGCAGAATATTTAAAAAGATTTTAGAAAAAAAGCACCTAATAAACGAGAACTATATATATATTAAAAAGATTTGATTTTTCACAAACTTAACTTTCTGTAGAAATAAAAAGAGTCGTTTTTGGTATAGTTTCAAATTTGAAAGCCCTTCAGGATTTGTTTGTGGTTTCGAGGACAAATGTGAATAAAATATAAATGTTTGTAAAATATAACAATGCTTAAATAAATAATTCCTTACCTTGAAAATAGTATCCACAAAAGCTGACAATGACAAAAATTAGATTCATTTTAGCTTCTACCACCCACTCTGGTTAATATTTAATGTCCTCCCAGTTTAAGACTTTCTGTGTGAGCGTGGGAAAATGTTTCACTTTAGTTTTTACACAACTCTTCACTCCTTCATGGCGGTTCAGACCACCCGAGAGATTTCTCTGTTTGTCCGTTGTGAATAATAAATTAATTTTTATGTCGGAGAATAATGTTTTGGGAAACTTCATAAAATATTTTCACTGTAGCCACTGTATCTCCCCCACGATTCACCAACTTCAAGATCATCTCTCGAAAAGTCCATTTTGGCAGACTCCCTCTAAATACACAATTCAATTAGAAAATTTCTCCTCACTTTCCGCCATTTGGACAGAGGGAGAAGGTTTTGGCGCTCGCCCCTGTCGTCTTTTGATGATCTTTTGGTGGGAGGGAAAACCACACTCTCTCGTCGACCTAAATAAATATGACATTAGGCAATCTCATGAGACGATTTTCCACTTGAGGTGGTGTGGGAAATTGCCGCACGAGGGTATTAATGGTGACCAAATGGGAATTAAAAGCTGGGAATTAAAAACAAAGTACTAAGGGTCCTCCTCATTACTTTGTCTCCTCTCCTCATTCCTTAGTCCACCCCCTCCGCCTCTAATTTTCCACCTTCTTCCTTCCCACGGTGCTTTTCACCCAGTATTTGAGTGAAAGAGTGTCCTCCAAATGGTAATTCAATTAACGTGAAAAGTTAATTTTTTCGCCTTCTTTTCGCTGAGCTTTCGTCCCTCGCCTCCTCACCCTTCATGGAAGGGGAAAACTTTCACGCTTCCACGAAATTTCCTTGCATGATAAGAAGTGTGGCAAAAAAGTCTTCTTTTTCGCGCAAGGAGTACCGTGAAATTCTCAGGACGTAAATGGGTGAGAGGGGCAGAGAATTTGTGTTAATCATAGAAGATTTTCACTTCACTAAATTCAAATTCAGTTTCATCTCAGTGGAAAGTTGGACGAAAACTTTTTCACCAGGCACCTCCACTGCACTCGATGGGGTTGCCTGGTTGGTAGTAGTCTTTTTGCCCCTGTGAGTGCTTAATTGATGAAAAATCTGGACACTTTGTGGATCAAATTGAGATCTCCGAGTGTTGCAATTGAAAGTTATATGATAAAGTCTCAAAAGTGCTGTCGATGAAACATGAAAGGGGTGTTGACTGTTTCTCCGTGGTGAAAAGTGCTCCTCAAGTGTGTATAGCAACAGTTTCTGTGGTTTTTCTTGTTTTCTCTGCAACCGGGAATATAGCTCAAAGAGGAAGATGTAGTTGCAGAGAGAGAGACAGAGTGGAAAAGTACATTGAGAACTTCCAAAGCACAGTCCACGAAATGGACAAACTTTTAACACTGATTTAATGCCTTGCGGCATTTCTTCGCTTTTTTGGCCAAACAACAGACACAACAGTACAGAGTTGGTCGCTGCTGTTGCAACTACAACATAAAGTTTTCCATTCTCTTCCGCCACAAGTGAAATTCTCACACAAACACCCCTTTGCCATTTTCAATCATGGACAAATCCCAGAAGAAGTTTTATATACTCCTCAAAATACAATCTCCAAACAGGATAAAACTTCATTGATCTGCTTCAGAGATAGGGGATTTTATATTGTGTGGGAATTTTTTTTTTGCCTCACTCTTTGGACTTTTAATAGAGCACCCAGAGAATATATTCAATTCTTCGGTGGTCCAATGGATGGGAGAAAAAATTGGCGAAAGATTGTGTGAATGAGGAAAGTTCTCATGGCAAATCTACCCTCAGACTCCTTAATCTATTTTGAAGGATACCCCAAGATTTTTCTAAAACATTTTACTGGAGGAGAAATGACTTGAATGGTTTACTTTTCTATGTCATTTGAGTCAAACAAATTTCATCCGCCACTCTTGGGAGAAAAGTATATAGAGAGATAGAAAAGCCCGAGACGGACTGAGTACGAGACTGGGGGGAAGGGAGATTGAAGGACTTGCAATAGAAGAGATTCTTTATGTTTGACACAATTGAGACTCGAGCTAAAAATACTTCCATTGAAGAATGAATCTCAGGGATTACTCCACATGTGACACTCTGGACGATTTATTTAACGAGCGAGAGAGAGAAACTTTTCCTCCCCATCTCATGCCCGTCTCTATGCCATTTTCCACCTCTTGTCAATTCACTTGGGAAGAGTTTACAAATTTTCCCAGAAAATGATTCAATTTTTCCATCCCAACATCCCTCACATTTCGTCATTCCCCTTCTTTACTCAAACAAAAATCCTACTCGCCACAGACACACGGCCAACAATGGCATGGAGGAAAATGAAATCATTAAATTTTCATCACGACAATTTGCACATACACAGGGCTAAAGTTGAATTTGAATAAACTTCTCGGGGGCTTTTTTCTCTTTGCACATAAATTTTTTTTGCCGATTTCGCGGAGGTGCCGCGTAAGACTTTCTACGCAATGTTTCAAAAGAAAGGAGAAACTTAAATATTTATCGAATTCTTTTTCGTGTCAATTTCACACGCAGTCACTCAAATATTTGTCAATGTTTAATTTCGCCCGAATCCACGAGCATATCGCGATGTTCTCGTACACAGACACAATCAGGAGTGAAAGCACAACTTCGCGGCGCGAAAAGCTTTGTGCAACTGAAGAGTCCCAGCTTGTGAATCGAAGCCGCATGTGTTGGACTTCCAAGGGGAGAAATCGACTGGAAGGACTTCCCCACCTTCCAGTTCAGGAGGAACGACTTGTGAGTGTTTTTCTGGCCTCGCAGGAGAGGGAAATTGTGCTAAGAAACGATGTTTTTCAATTGTCTGGGAGAAACTCTTTTTTTCAGAAATGTTTCTTCCGTATTTTAGCACCCTCTCGTGACTCGTTTTTTTATTGAAGAAATAAAAATAATTACAGACATTTCATTTCTTATAGCACGCCGGAGATAATTAAAATTGAAAATAAAATTCGCTCACTCGAGAGTCATTATTCTTTACGGGAAATCTATTGCAAGTTCTCAACAATGGATTAATTTTCACCCCATTCTTGTTGGTTTTCATCGATTTCCTTCTGTCTGTGTTCTAACTTTTCATAATTACCTCTCACCTCAAGTTGGCAATATGTAGTACGCGCAGAGCAGGAGGAAGCCAATCATTCAAGAATTCACTGTTAATGATCTTTCAACTCCAACAAAATGCTCTGTCTCTAATATGATTCAAGTTTCAAAATTAGATGGAATTGTTGAAAGAGCAAGTTTCACTGTATTTCATGTGACGCTTAGAAATTGTTTGTGTTGCAAATTACAACTTAATGAATTCAAAAAGGAGAGTTGTGTTAAATTTTCAAGTTGTTTTAATACTATTAGAAACCACTTTCATTGATCCTTACCTGGATGGTTTACTATTGAAACAAATATTTTGCAATAGGTACTAATTTAATTACATTCAGATCTCTCAAAACTATAACTTGGAATAACAAATATTCGTAATTTCCTCTATCGTATACTTCGCGAATGAAACTCCCAGTCTTCGAAAATACTTCCCAACATTGATTGGTTTGACGCATATTTCATGCAATAGCAATCTTTTATACAAAACTCTCACACAAAGTAGTAAGATATCTTTTTCCATAAAATGAGATGAATAATTATTTTCTAATGTGAAAAAGATCTTTCTTTTGTGGGCGATTGATTATACCGCAAAATCTAGAAGAAAGTTTACCTTCTCAGAAAAGTTTACTCTCGCCCATTTTGATGGTGAAAAAGCAAAGCGGCAGTTTTTATCGCGATTTCTTTATAATTTATGTGTTGTAATTTGAATATGCATATTTAACAACTTCATTTCACACCTGCCGTATCTCATAATGCGAATTTCAGATTTAATTTCAGATAAGATGCAACGCATCGTGGACTCAATTCCCACCCCCATCACAGACAACCCCTCCCACCACATACTCCGTCATACTGAGGTACGCGTTTCACCGGCATTCTCTCATCAGTGGGCGACACATCATCTGCCAAGGATGGGTGAGGAGGGGGGGGAATGTGAAATTCATATTCGAGAGCTTCGAGAGTGTATATAATAAAAATATGACGAAGTAGGAGTGGGAGAGATGGAAGAAAGTATTATAATGAGTCTCGCCCTGGAGGGTGAATCTTGCTTCTGCAATTCAAAGTCCTTCTATTATTCTGTGGCGAAAGCTCTACTGTGTGTGAATTGCAAGCTCAGAAATCATCCAGCGCAAAATACACACAAAATGCTTTTCCCCGCGAAACACAAATCAGACTACATATTGTTTGGCCTTTTTCCGCCCCCTCAGGTGTGTTTTTGTCATGCTCCAGTAAACTCAGCGATGACTTTTGGAATATCCTAAGGTGTTTACACTTTTTTTTCGCATAATTTTCTCACTCTCTTATTTTTCCTTTTAATTTTTTGAAGATGTTGAGGAAATTTTTAAGGTTTATTAAATTTTATCTGATGCTCACATTTTTGGAAACGAGGTAAATATTTTACGACTTTTTTCTGCTTAAATAATTCAATAACAAAAAGAACAATTAACAACAAAACCTTATAAGTATTGACTATGAGAAATGAGATAGAGATAAAATTTTGATGAAATGTACCTTAAAACTTATGATAGAAAAAAATGACATTCGAAAATTTTCATTTAAAGATAGCAGAAATAAAAGTTGCCCAATAAACTTGGAAGACTGGAGCAGCAGAGCGGTGTATAAAAGAAATATAAAAGTAGGTGGAAAAGCTTCTCAAAAGAATAAATTTTTCACTGGTAAAATAAGCAGTTAAAAAGTTTTCACATAGGAACAACTTTTCGTGAATTTTGATTAAAATAGTGGCATAAACAAATAGGAATTTTCTCTGATTTTTCATCCACTCTCAGGACGAAACGTCTCGAGTCGGAGGATGTTTAAGTAACTTTCTGACCGGGTGGATTTATAGTATTTTCTTATTAAGAGTTCTTTTCAATTTGGCCCAAGTGAATTTATGATTTTTCATATTGAGTTACACATTTCCACACCCAACGCGAAACTCACGAAAATTTACATTATACTTAAACTATATACAAAAGGGAATGGGAAACTTTAAATGAACAACATCTTGAGGAAAAGTTTGTTGGCCCGTCCGTGGGAAGCTTCTGCACAAAATTGAGAAACTATTGCTGTATAGTTCAACTTTTATGCCACTCACTTCCGTTCCCTCATTTCTTCCTTCCCATCCCCATATCTATAGGACTTCCGTAGTGTGTTATTGTTTGTAGTTTTTGAGTGTTTTCAAATATTCAGTATATATATTTTCTCTATCAAGGTGGAAGCACTTTTCACTCCTTCGGCCACTCACTAGGTTTTAGTGCTTTGGAGTTTGTGCTCTTAAAAATTCCATCAAACGCTAGGAGACTCTGTAGAAAGCTCGATACATTCAAGTTTATGTTATGTTTGCATAATATGTGCAAAAAATACTACAAAGTTCATGATTCTTCAAAACCGTTTTAATCTAAAATTTTATAAAACTTCCTAGAATATAAAAATTCAGTAAGTTTACCGTCATTGCAAAACCAATATTTTCATTCTTAGTTTCTTTATATTGAGTGAACACGTTGGGAATATGATTCTGAGAAGTGATATTCATTGCAGAAGAATTTTTCGAACTTTTATGACGATGACGAATATTGAAAATTCTTCAACATTTTTGCCTCCAGCTGCGAAAGCTTTTCATGTCGCGCACAAGAAATGCAACTTCTAACAGCAAGTAAAAAATTTTGTCATATTGGAAAATATTGAATTTTTATTTCTCATGCAAAATATTGAAATATGTTTCACCTGCTAACTCTCTTGCAATTTATTTACATTATTACTTTTCATCCAGTACATTCAATTAAGGTGTCATTTTGCGAAATGTATTAATTATGAATAACCTTTCAAAAGAGATTTTAATAAATTTTTTATGACAATTTTGCTAGCAAATAACGTTGAGAGCTTGACTATTATCACAACATCAATGTTTTCATTTGGAAATTGTCTATGGTTTAATCTGTGTTTTTAATTTGCTTTGAAATTATTCATGGAAAATCCATAAAGATTTTTTAATTAACAGACGTATACTATCATTGTTTTCAATTGGCTTTTACGGCTTTTACATTTAATATCAATTTACTTTTCTGTCATAAGAGATAGCAATATTACTCATAATGAATTTATGTGAAAATAATTGCGAATATTATTATTCTTTGTAAATTGTTTAAATACATTTTTACTTCACGATCTTTATGAAAGACTTAAACACAATTCTGCGATTTAATCATAACTGAACCTTTTTTATAGCGAGAATGCGCAATGGAAGATTGATTTATAGACTTTGAGAGCTTTTTTATAAATTTTTCTCACCCTCCCCACAGAGATATCCTTGTGATCCTCCTCATCATCGCCATGTAATTTATTTTCGAGTATTGAGGTAAACACGCCGACAGCAGAGAGGAAATTACACTTGCTAATGGGTGGAATTTTGGGGTATTTAATTACTCAAGGAATACGACGTCTCTATTTGTACTGCATTAAAGCGTAATGTTGCGCATAGGCTGATGGAGCTCGGTGGATGTGGAGTGGGTGTTGCCTAACGAAGAAATGTGATTCAGATATTGATGAGGAGTCTATGTTTTCTCTGCTCCATACACAATGAGGCCATAGTGAGTTGTGGCGGCAAGTGGGTATATGATGCTCTCTGTGTATGTTAAAGCATGAAAAAGATATCTGACACGGGGTGCGCATATTATTGAGACAAATGGATCTCTTACATATTATTAAATTACATTAGTTGCTATACCTCATATAAATACATAATCATCCTACGCCTCTTGACACATCCATGTCCCAGAACATCTCCCAGAGGAATGTGAACAGCAATATCACAGGTTCAGTGCGACAGGGAAGGGTTACCGTCATTATGTATTGTGTTACAAAATGGCATATTTCGCACACGAAAGTACGGAAATCTCCTTACCTCACGTTGACCATCCCCATGATGGGGCAGCATCACATTGAAGAAATCTATAATATACGATATCACTAGAGAAATGGTTAAAATTTCACTAAAGTCTCACGGATGTCCGATCGGGTTGCCCGAGATATTTGAGTGACTGTTCGAAGAAGGTATTTTATCAAATTGAACTGATGAAGGAGAATGATTTTACACACGTGCTAAATTTCACAAATTAATGGAAGATACGAGAAGTGATGGTTGTCCTATCATATATCCATGATGATATCTCGTATCCATACTCCAAAGATGTTCAATTTCTTTAATGAAATTCTCAATTACACTACATATACATCATTTACCATATATACAAATACATTGATGTTGTTTGTGTATCAAGAATTATGAGTCATTTAGAATTCCTAGTCATACACACTCGGATTAGTATGCCTTTAGAGAATTATTTCATAACTTACGAGCTTCTGTCAGAGAGATTATCCAGAATAATTGAATTGAAGTCAATATTAATGATCTCCATCAGATTTCAACTGCCCTGTTTAAAAAAAAAACTCTAATCTCATGGAAAAATTTTGATTATGACAATTTTTTCAATAAACTGGTGCATTTTGGATTATTATTGCGGATTACTTTTGGTTCATAAAGTAAGTAAGAGAATATGCTCTACCATTTAGATGTAGGGTCAAGTAACCCGTTTTGCCACTTTATCTAAAAATGGATAACATGTCTTTTAAACATTGCACCTGCACAGAAAATTACTCATTTCGCACTTCTCCGATCTCTTAATTATTGTAAAATTAACACTTTATTTTAAGTGGCAGAAAGTTACGGTATACTGGCCAAAAGGGGTTACTTGACTCTAATACTGTTTTACAGCTTATTTTAAATTATAGAAAGTGTAGAATAGTGAAAACCCGCCAAGACATAACCACTTATGAGATGAAAGAGCCACTTCAGGCCATGTTCACAAAATAGATGGATTGTAGTATTGCCCTTACATGGTCGGCGGACCATATCGGAGCAAAAAAACACGTAGGTATGTATATGCTTTTCAGAGCCTAATCAATATTTATTTATTAAATGACCTCTTTTGGTATATTGAAATTTATATTCAATTTGAATATCCTGAAACTTTCACTCATATTTTTTTTTATCAAATATATACAAAAAGTGACTTACTAATTTATTATTTTGATAGGATTTTTTAACTCTTTTGTACTCTTTTTATTCTCCTTCAATGCTTTTCGTCTATAAATATTCTGGACGAGGAACTATATCCATATTGGGTAGGATATAAAGAATCAGAAATCAATACTCTGGCTTCGCAAGAGTGCAATAAATTGCCTGTCACGCTCTAAATACAGCGTAAAGTGATTCAATTTGTTGACCACACTCGCTTCAAAGAATATATACGCTATGGTGTAAATTTTCCAGTAGGTGCAGCATCCCTGCTTTACGGCGTAAATGGGTGATTTTAGATGAAGAAACTATGCAAATTATACATGAGTTTGGAAGCGCAAACGACCAAGTAGTACATGTGTAGTGTGTTAAGGTGGTAGTCATGTATCATGTCTATATGAATTTTAATTAATGTTTGTGGCTGATGTGATGAGAAGTTGGAATTCGCACACGTTCTCATGAGGAGGGTGGAGAATTGTGCGAATTATTGTGTCTAGTGAATCCAACCGCCTCCCCTATACCGGAATTCATCACGCACTCACTCCACAATAGTGGGAGCCGTAGCTCATGAGTCTCCGCATTTATTTCAGGTGCCTTAATCACTGTTGACGTTGCGGAGGTGATTTCTGCTAGGCGCTCCAGGGGATAAGCATAAATGACACGGGCTGAGATAAAATTCTGTCTAATTGAAATTTTAATAAAATACACGTGGTAATTGCTCCAAACAACTCGTCAGTGTTGTTGCGACAGGAAGAACTGTTGGTGATGAACAAAAAACCACAGAGGGAGCTTAATATATTGTTTCGCACAAACAACCAGAGATTTAAGAGTAAATAGAGATTAAACAACCAAAATAAAATTGTGAATAATATTAAAATAGTTTAACAAAAAATACAAAAATGTATAGGTTTTTAAGAGTTGTATATTATGACTTTTGCTAGTATTCAACTTTGTGAAAGCTTGAAAAAAACTTACCAGTATATTTTTAGCAAATTTTATATTCTAAAATCATTTAAATTTGGCAAAAACAAAATTTCTCGTGGGATTCCCCATTTTTCATGCACGTGTTCGGGAGTCATGCGAAAAGAAAGTCACATGCGGAGTGAATGTATGTGGAATTTATTCAAATTATGCACGCGTTGGAAAGTTTTAAAACTAAACAGATGAATAAACATAAATTGTAGTCTCTCTCAACTGACTGGGTTGTTCTGTATATTGCCGGGACAGAAGATAAATGCACAAAGTTGGACTATATTTTGTTAATTTAACCTGTCCTGACCAGTTGAATCTCGTGAGGAGTGGTGAAAAAAAAAACTTTCCGCACATCCTCAAATTAATGCCACCGCCTCTTCTGTTGGACTTGTCTAAGCTTAATTCAGCTGCCAAAGGGATGGGAGGAGAAAAGTGAACGCCTTTAAGACTCATCATACCTTGTTTGTCCGGAAAACTCTCTCCAAGCTGCACACGAAGGAGTGCAGGGATGAGAATTTGCAAAAATTTCCATTTCCACCTCATTTGCGTAGCGGAGAAACTTTTACTCCTGGCTCTGCATAAATTGGACCATTTTAATTATTCACCCTCAAGGCAAACAGCTTAATTAAATAAATAGACATTAAACTCCATTGAATATTGAGGGGATTTTCATGAAAATTCATAGCATAGAACATTTTTCCCTGGACTCAGAATGTTCTATATGAAAGAGAAAAGTTTATACGCTATATTTGTTTGGTGGTAACTTCAGTTAATCAGTTTTCCTTCCCCTCCAACAGTCTTTTTCCTCTCCCTCTTGATTTTTCCCGCCACTTTGCCAGCACTGGAAAAATCTAATGTGCGGTTGTGACAGGAAATCGTTAATAAATTTATTATGTCTCTACAGGAGAGAGTTTATCAAATGGCAAGTTAAGAGACTAAACGGGTGGTTCGTTTTTATGTTTCTCTATATTCCCATATTCTTGTTGAGTGAAATAACGAGATTTTTCAAAGTTACTGATTTTTCTTTTTCTCTCAGATAATAATTCATTTGAATAAAATGCGCTTCAATATTTTGTTAATTTTCTCAAATTCTCACGAAATGCACAAATTCTCGGGTTTATTTTTGCAAAGCTCCAGACTATATTAACAGTATAATTTTAAACATGGAGGAAGATAACTGCCAAGGGGGGGGTATTCATCCAGATTCCCATTCAAATCCGTATGAGCTTCCAAAACCACACAATTTTGCTCAAGGAGATGCTCAGGAAGTTATTCTGTATAGAAGGTTAGTCAACAAGTTTGCAATCGTGACCATGGATGAAAATCAACCGGAAGTTGTTCTCATATTGGGAAAATAACCCTGTGTATAGGAAGCTTGGGAATGCTATCTAAGAAGATGAGAGCGGTGAAATTTTGCATGAATGTGGTGCTATCGAATTTGCCAGAGGGAGTGTGACCAAGAACTCCCATGGAAAGACAACAAGAAGATAGGGACAGAGGGTTGGGATAGAAACAACAGGACATGAGGAGAAGAATTTGAGTGTCCTGGGGAATAAGTGTGTGGGAGGAGGCAGCCAGAGATGAACTAAGGAAAAAAAACATAATATTCGGTATCAGTTTTCATTTGATGAAAATAGACACGATCCTCCCTGCCGCCCACTGTAAAATGCAAATTCCAATCCTCATTCGCTATCGAGGAGCTTGTACTTGAAGAGCCATCGCCCCACAGAGAAATAATGGGGGGAAGATGGTTGCATGGGAAATGGTGAAACAACATGAAAATGGAAATACACCCAATCTCCATCCCACATTTCCGCAAAATTTGTATTTCTCCTGACGAAAATTTATTTGTCAATTTCATGGTTTCACTCTGTCTTCTTGAAGCCCAGTGTGTATATACGTTTAGCTTTATACGCTGAGGTATTTTCAATTCATTCACTCACTGCCTCCTCCCCTCCCTCCCCCTACTCCATCCATATGCCCTGAATCATTCACACGTCCGAATAAATTCAAAATGTTTCACATATTTGCAATTGAGTGGAGCAAATGTGAATAGAGTGCAACAAGGGGAAATGCAAATACTTCCCATTGATGCGGAGCTCAAATGCTTTCCATGGCCATGGAAATGCGGATGACCATCGTGAGACACATATTGTTTCCAGGCAAGTTTTATATCCTCCACTCCATGCACCAAATGCCACAAAGGTTGGGAATATTTTTTGCACACATTTACTGGATCAGTAACTTCCGAAAATGTTAGCCATGCAATATGTGAGATTTTCTATCCTATACAAATTTAATTTAGAAAATTTCTTGTTTTCAAATTTAAAAGTTATATATTCACTTTATTTAATAGAGGCTTCATTTTAATTTTACAATATACAAACTTTTGAGCAGAAATACACTATATCATAGGATTAATAATTTACAAGGAAAGGCTTTGGTAAAGGATTTATATAAGAAGCTTCTTGTTGTCTTCATTGTTATGCTTGGAACTTTGTGATATTGCACATTCCATCTACGAGGACCTCACATTGCACATCTTGCATTCCATGATCTGAAGATTTATCATGAGATGCATCAAAACTTTCTTAATCTTCAATATATCCCATCCATATTACGTTAAGAATAATACTAAAAAATCAATAATTTTAACCAAATTTATCACATAGAATTTCATACAAATTACTTTAAAACTGACAATTTCAAGAGTTAAATTAAATGAATCAATCAAACAGAAATTTAATTTTCAAGCTTTAATTAATGGGATATTGTTCCAATTAGAGAATTAAAACTTTTATAAATGCTGTTTTGTTTAATTCACTCATACAAAAAACATAGAAAAAATTTAAATGAGCAGGTAAATGCATTATTAAATACTGGAAGTACCGCATCATTTAAAATAAAATCATTAATAATTCCATTACCGAAAAGGCTCAATTCAATTTAGTAGAATAAACTTAAAGGGATTAAATGTATGTATACATGTACTTGTCGATGTCGAAGGAAAAAAGGGAAAAATGTGAATTTATATGATCAAATTTTTCACACTATTTATTTCCACATAATCCTCGTAACGTCCTCATCAATCGTGTGTGTCTTATGATAGTAGCTTATACTTTTAGTCTTCATCCAGTGTGTTTCCATTCATGTGAACTGTATGGGAAAATTCTACCGAGAATCAGGTGATAAAGGTGAAAAGAAGACACCCTCAAATGGGCCAGTTTGACTTTGGCATTCTCATGGCTTTAACCCTTGATCTGTGAAAGGTCGATCCGGCATTTTGGTGTGTCACTCCCAGCCGAAAATTGGAGCTCAAAGTGTCGACCCACTGTCTGATTCGCCCCCACACCCTCCATTTTGGGGTACTACATTTTGTGGAAAATTGACATTTGAATGGTGCATCTATAAGTTCACAATTGATTGAGGGATGATGTTTTTCGCTGTGATGCAAATTTTGACATGATGTTGGGAAATTAAGATATTTCTGTTCGGTTTTCGAGTGGGCTGTCTCTGTAATTAATTAACACATTCCACATGAAAACTGAATACATTTGACTTTCCATTCCCATCTTTCACAGCCCCTGCAACCCTCTTCCACCTGCCATTGGGAATTCGGAGTAAATTCTCTGTCTCTGCATGGTCAGAAATACCAGATCACCACAGATGAACACGCGGGATTGGAGAGAATTCGGGGTGAAATTATTTGTTATATATATACGAATTATTATTGGGTATACAAATATGAAATGCATCTCTCTCATGGAAATTGCGGACCTGTTTTGGCGAGGCCTGCATGTACAATTGTAGGTGCAGAGGAATATCATGTGGTGTTTTGCAGATGAACCTCATTAAATACATGCGTGGATTCTCTCTGCCATGCATTTAGCCCTTTCTCTCATCCTGCGGCGACCGATATGGACCAAAGAGTGGACGAATTGCAACATGGGAAGGCACTGTGTCATTTTCCACCCACATACAATTTTCAATTTCATCCCAAAAGCCCATCCTTATGCTATCTCTCTCTCCTGTGGGGCATTTATTGATTTCTCCCAGCTATTTGCACGCTTCACCACAATGTGTATTCCAAAGTGATGGGAGAAAAGTGAGCAAAAAGCTAACTGGGTGGGCAGGTGGACAAAAAATATCCCACGTGAACGACACGAGCTACCCTCGATGGTGCAAATGAAAGATCAACAAAATGAAATTAATGGATAATTTTTCATTTTCATGCTGAAACTTCATTAAGAAGTGCATTTTTGTCTCCACTCAATGGCCACATCGAAGAAATGTCTTCTCCCGGGATCTTTATTAAAAATGAGAGGGCAAAGAATGGCGATGGGTGATTGGGAGACACAGTCAAGTGGAAATGGGTGAAAAATGAGCACAAGACAATGACTTTTCATGAAAACTCTTTTTTCCAACGTTAATCATCGCTCTCGTCCAACTTTTTCACCCATCGAGCACATTTCTCGCACAATGTTCCCAGAGTATGAAGTGCTTTGATGGCAATTTTCCACAATTGGAAAATAATCGGTCTTCAGCAAAGGTGAAAGGGCACTTTTTGCATCTGGTGCAATCGAAAAGTTCTTTTTACGACCTGCAGCTTCTCCTTTTGTGTCTCAACAGCTAATTATTGTAGGAATTTTGGCTGAGAAAAGTTTAATTTTGGTTGGAGAGAAATAATATTTACTTTATAAAGGCATTCTGGATGGTTTGTTCGATATTTTGATATATTCTCCATTCAAAAAAATTTATGTATCATTCATAGATAATTGTGACTATATTGTATGTACGTCTCTAATATAAGCTTGAGATCGCTTTTCATCGCCTTGAAATATTATCTTTTTGCAACTTCAATTTGAACGATATATAAATGGATATAATTCCAATACCCAAGGGATGATTTGATGGCACAGTTTTTTCTTCATTTTTACATAACCCCCAAGAAAACTCAAGACTTCTGTTGTCGTTGTAATCATTTTCTCTTGTGCCTTTGTCACACTTCTCTTTCTTGATGCTCAACAGTAAACCTTCAGGGAGAACACGCGGTTGTGGAAAGGTGATGATGAAAAGAAAATACATTGCGAAAAAGAATAGAACAAAAAAAATCTCTCAATGCTTCATCTGAGAAATGAACTTTCTGATGATCATCTTGGTAAAGAAAAGCAATTGCAATCAACTGCAGGGAGCATTGGGGGGTATAAAGAGGCAGAGATAAATGATACAGCAAAAGCTGCAAATAATGAAAGTTTTTTCACTGACACACTTCAATTTTGTCATATAGCAGCGTGTCATTAGTACACATACATTGTTACAGAATTGAAGTGGTCATAAAAGAAGATTCACCCCTTTTCCTCCCTATAGGATGAGCTTTATCCGAAGCTGAATCGCGGAGAGAAAGCATAAGCGATACCTACAGCAGGATTTCTATTAATATTTTACATATAAGTATATATAGCATTTTGTTCATTCCACAGCGAGAAAAAAAATGTATTGAAATAATGGGCTTTATATGAGTGAAAAGCTCTTAAATTATTTTCCAGTGAAATACGATAGTCCATGACTGAAGCGGCATCCTCACTGCTTTTAATCTAATTGACTTAATTGAGATACATTATTTAGGGTAGAATTCAATTCCCCCACCGGGTGGGTCAGGTGCTGAATGATAAATTTACTGTGGATCATCGCAACGATTTAATACATATTTTGGCAACAGCCCATTCTCCCCATCCCGAAAAATCTACATTTTCAGCATCCGATAATCTATTATTGGAAATTATTTAAGCGAGAAGTGTGCAGTTATGTTGAAAATTTCGCCTGAAAATCCTAAAATGCTTCACAAATGGATGAACACATTTCGGACAAGGCTACAATATACCAAAAGGATGTGTCTACGGATAATAGGGTGGATAAAATTCTGGTGACTGTTGCAGCGAATAAATTGTACCTTTTCGCCTAATAGGATTTCCATGTAGAAAAATACATACAATATAGGTAGCAAATATATATCGGACGGATGATGGAAAATCCCGAAGCTCAAATGGTATTCATGGCACGTTGTACGATTAGCAATCAACACAATAGCAATGCTCATTTGATGCTCTGCATTTCCAATTCACGTGAATTATCTCCTATTTTGTCGTATATTAGGACTTGGCATAATAATTGACGTCATTCACAGTTCAGCTGTTATCCTTACTTAGTAAAAGAAATGCAAGTATATTCAGATAGGATAAAAAGCCTATTCAAGATTATATAATTTATTATTTCTGATATACATTTAAAATCATTTTACCAATTACTTTGGTGTAATCTAGTTTTTCTTTAATGCATTGACATACAAAGCGAAAATCAAAATGTATTGGTTGATAGGAGAAAATCGCTATATTATGTATCTTGTTGAAAACACCATCGTCAATATTGGGAATTGGTGCAAATCTCAGTAAATCTTCGGTATAAGGCATCAAACAGAAAGCAATTGTTGTACAAAGCAAATTACAGGTCGAGTGAGAGTATTGCAAAGGTGTAATAATGGAATTGAAGGCTTATTGTGCAGATAAATGGACATAAAACTTAACACATTGACTCACATTTAGCATAGCATAACAGTGGAACATAGTATCATAGATTGATCATATTGACATAGCATAAGAGATGGCACTGGCGGCACAAAACGGATAACAGTTGTTTTTTAATTGAAGTTATAGTTATACACCCAGCAACGAACTGGTCTTAATTCTATTTTTACAAGTCTTTTAATTAAAGTATAATTTTCATATAATTTAAATAATGCTGCCATATCTTAAGTTATGTTAGTATGTCAGATCTGTTAGGCTAATGTGTTTTACTATTATGCTACGTCAAAGATGTTATGTGTTATGTCAATATGGATAACGATGTACAATTTCATTTCAAAGTGTTTGAGGTATTATTTCACAAATCTCTCATGCGTACTTGTCGGACACACTTTGCAATTCTCTTTAAATTGCATAATCCATCTTCTCTTCCACAAACATCAAAGTCTCTCCCTTTGTCGTTTAGAATCTGGGAAAGCTTTTTAAAAATTGTCTTATAATCTTCTCAACAGATTTCATCTTGAGCCATAGTGTTTAAAAAACCATATACACAAATTTAGGTTAATAAGTCTCGAGACTCATCTGCTGCATCTGCTACTTTACTCAACAAATTTATTATATTTTGAGAAACAAGAAGACAGTATAACAAAGCAACTCCACCTCAATTAATGTTCAATACAAATCCAAGAGAAGATCAATACAGGGTGGCACCTGCAAAGTCTGTTGCTTCATTTGTGCGAATATTGAATTACCATTCCTAATTGTTGCACGACTCAAATGAGAGAGGAATTGAGTTTCCAAGAAGGAGAGAGAGCTCAATTAATAATTACACTTACAATATCGCCTACACCATTTGCGATACCGTAAATTTACCATCTCAAAGTAATTATTTGATATTTGAATTTGCCCATTTTACTGCTCGAAATCAAATATTATGTCGTTGAGAGGCAAATACAGAAAATAATATGTGAAAATGGAAACATTTCAACAATGATTGGGAGTTCTATAAGAGTGGGTGAAATTGAAAGTTTTCTATCCTTCTTTCTTCGTAGTAGGATTTCTGCAGCTTATAAGTTTTTCACTTATACTTCTTCTCCTTCAGTAAATGTATTTTTCACTCTGTGGCACGAAAAGAGAAGTTTTACTACAAAAAATACCAGGAAGTTCTCAAGATTTGCCTCAATTTTCACTCACTGTGTTGTGTCAGTGTATAAAAATAATATTTTTAAGTAGAAAATTCCTCACAGAAAAGTTCTGAGGAGGAAAATGGACGAAGGATTGAGGAGAAGTGAACAAAAAATATATATAAAACAACGTGCTAAAATGTAGCAATTTCCTCTCACGTGCTAAGAAAAAGTGAATTCAGTTTTTGAAACACAAAGATGAGAAGAATTTTTGTAATTGAAAGATTTGAGGATTTTATTTGAAGATCAACATCTGAATTCTCGCGATCATTCACCGGAAATATGATTTATTATAATTCAATAACAATGTCATTGATATTCTGCAATTAAAGTTTATATCAAAAAAATCTTATGCACATATAATTTTTGAATAGTCTTTTGTTTGAATAAATTTCCATTAAAATTCATTTCTAACTTAGAAAACTTTTTGTATATGTATATTGCATTAGTATTTCATTTGAATTTCAAGTTGCTTTCGATTGTTTATTTTGAAAATTTATATTCTAAAATAAATATGTATAGAGAAAACTGAAAGAAAAATGAAAAGAAAATCCCAATCACTTTAAGAATATCTCTGGTGGGAGAAACTTTTAATATTACACTCAAGAATTACATTAATGGTCAATAACGTCCTGATGCACAAAGTTTATAGTTGAAAAAGTGAAGAAGTTGTAAAGTGTGTTAAATCGAGTGACAAATTAAATTTTACTACATCCCCATACATTGCTAGGCGAAAATGTGGATAGCTCAAATATTCTGTAACACATTTTTTTCAATCACACTTCACTCTTCAGGGAGGTTTGGATGAGCAAAAGTGGCAGCTACAATCTCTCAATGTGATTTCAGCCTCCCAGAATTGCGGATGTGGGTGGACTAAAACAACACAGAGGATGAGATTTTGCTCCACATCATGGAATTATTTGATGTGGCTGAGGAGAGAATTTTCCACCCACAAACATTGGGTTTGGCGTCAGTTTCGTGTGAGAGCTTTCTTGTTTTTAGATACACCGCAAACCCCCTTCTGGATCTCCTATATGTGTCTCCACGAGCATCCCCTTGCCCACCATCATCCCTTGGGTGCCCCTGGAGCATGTTCGATGTGAAGAACATCCGGAGATTACAGCAATCACTGTGCGATTCAGAACATTATTTTGGGATGCTGCACTGCATCGCAAACAATTGATGCTCGTGTGGGTGGTGAAAGTAGCGCGAACCCCGGAGGGTTAGGGCGTGTGGAGGAAATGAAGAAAAAAAAGCTCATGAGAAGAGGAATCCATAAATGGATGGATGTGAGATGGAGGAAAGGGCAAATAGTGGAAGTGTAACAGAGAAAATCGGCAAAAATCTCATTGGGCAGGAGACATACACACACTAAAAAAACGAGGACACAGTGAAATAGATGAGGGAGAATGATGCAAAGCACAAAGACACGTCGAAAATGGATTGAAAACGAGTAGAATTGTTTGTTTGATTGCTGATCCATTCCGGGGACTTGTTTGATTTTCTCCACATCCCCATCTGACACGCCACGTGAGAAAATGGGGGAATGGATCCTCAATCTCAATGTTTATCTCACACCAATCACTGCACATTTTCCATGTTGGTTCCAAATAGTCAATGGAGTGAATCTTTCACACGCCTCCCTGCGAGCTTCTCCCATTGCGGCTCCTCGGATATGGGAAGCCGAAGAGTGAATGGATGGGGTAGAGAGTGAGAAAATAAAACTAATTTAGTACATCAAACATCCCAGACAACAATAGGGATGAGAAATTGTTTAACAACTTTGTTTCTTAATTAAACTCTCACTCTCAATTCTTTTTTGTTACCCTCTTTCTGACTTTGCTTTTTTCCAGCTCTTCTGCCGCATTCCGGCATTAGGCGGAGGGCACGGAAAAATGTCGCTGGGAGAAATTGAAAACTCATTTCACAACAATGAACAAGTTGATCGTCTCGACGTTAAACTACGTAAAGTATTTCGCATCTTCACTTCGTGACTATATTTCTAGTTGGGGGATTTCTTTGGTTCAAGTGACGGAAGTTAAGTATAACACATTCTTGGAAAAATAACTAGGAAAATTATGTTACTTCGAGAATTATTGTATACTTCTTAAGTTAATCAGACATTGATGGGAAAAAAATATATTTTACTTTTCGTATATACTGCACAAAGTATTAAAAAAAAACTAGAAAAAGATAGAAATCCTAATTAAATATAAAAATTATTTAAAATCAATTCTAAAAAATGCATTAATAATTAAAACTAGCTTAATATAAATAACTTTAAATTGTATTGCCAAATAAATACACCCCATAAAATGTTTTATTTTGTTAATAATACATTCAACAATACAATTAATAAAAGTTAATCATGCATATTGTATTCCAATCATACACATACACATACACATATTTTTCACAGAATTTAATCTGTATTTAGTAGGTTAGCGATTTTTTAGTATTCGGATATTATGAATAAAAATTTTTAATATATGGATAGCATAAAATACATGGGAAATCGACTTTACAATATTGGATATTTTCGTGATCAAAATTCACAAATGCAATAAGAAATGATGCCATACTCTGGTAATCCTCGATTGTAGCGATTGTACCCAAAATAATTAATTATGTGTGGTTTTATTCTCTTGCAATTCATCTCAAGATTTAATTCAGGATGTGTCACACGAGGCTTCCTACCTTGACTGAGGAGATTTATCCTTGAAGAGTATAAGGAAATTCTACAATTTCCCTCCTCGAAAAGATGACTCTTCTCCCAATTTACTCACCAGATTTTCAGCACATTGGGATGAACTTTAAATTTTTCACTATGCAAGTCACACCGTGAAGGCTCCATCCCAAGAAGTGATGCTTGAGAAAGAGAAGGAGAGAAGACAAAATGTTGCACGTGGAGAATTTTAAATTACATTTCTCTTCCATCTTCTCTTGGTTTCTCGCCCAATGCTTCCAGTGTGAACATCGAACAGTGAATGGGGGGAGGAGGAAGGGTGTTCGTGGGAGGAGGAATCACCTCAGGGATTCACTAAAGGAAATTATGTCATTGTTTCCGGATGCATTTTGCTGATAAATGGATTTTTCAAATATAAATTCTAGGAGGTTGAATTTAATAAAATTCTACTCCTGTCGTCGGACTTTTAATAAGGTTTTCCAAACCCAAAAGATGTGCTCAGTGATGGTGGCTGTGTGCGAGTGAGGGTGTGGGAGGCTTTTTGTAATTTCGATTTCACGAGACGCGCCACGATGTAAGGCAGAAAAAAATGTAAATTTATTGCATTTTTCATCTCATTTATTGACTCACAGAGAGAAAATTTTCAAATAGCTCCTTTCTGCGAAAAGTCCACGGGCGGCATGGAGAGATATTAATTGAGATGGAAATTCAATTTGGCAGACGTTTAATAAGTTTTCTCGAAGGAATCCCACTCTCACATTTTAGAATGTCTCCTCTCGGTGAAATTTACACCTTTGCAAATGTCATTCTAGGGCAATTTTGCGCCACTGCAGTTGTTGGGAGATGGGCCAAATTGCGTTCTCTGGCACCTGAGTTAACTGGGCGGCATCATCATCTGTGGATTGCATCGGGAATTTACCCATTGTAATACCCAGTGTCAGTGCAATCAAATATGTCTCCTGATGCCACCCAAGTCAATTTGATTTTAATGGTGCACTGAGACGAGAAAGAGAGACTTATAATTAGAAATTGTGCACTGATTGCAAATTGGAATATTTGACGAAATTAGAAATTGTTGCGATCACAATATGTGATAATCGAAAGCAATTACGATCAATTAATTGCAGAGGGAATTTCATGCACTCTGCAGGCGATATTGAGCCATCTACTCGGATACAAGTGGCTCAAAATACATTTCGACTTTCTCAAGTGTATGACATTTCTCGCCTTTTGTGTGATTCAACTTAATATCTTTTGTGACATTTTCAATAAATTGAATTACCCATCATCTTTGGCCAATTTCATCGACTCTCAAACCATTGGTCGATATCAATTGACTGCTAAATTCAATTTTCCCCACATCCAAGCACTTTTCTCACAAGAATAACGCAATTTTGCTCTCCACAAAATTTCTCCCGTCAACCATTTTCCGCGAGCACGACTCACAGTGAAAGAAATTGTGAAAACATTACTAAAAGTTTTAACTTTTGATTCTTTGTATTCTGAATAAAACAACAAAATTGTATGGTTTCTCGCATTTATCCCAAAAATGTCTTTAAAATCGAATATATTTTTTTTACAGTTCAGGGAATTAGAAACTAAGAAATTATAGATAAGCAATAATTCAGTTTAAATTTAGAATTGAGGCCCAAAAAAGCTAATTATAATATCTGGAAATTAATTGTCTTTGAGACTGCTTAAAAAACTATTAGCAGTTCAACTTCTCATCCTTGTATTTAAAATCCCTTTCACACTCTTTCCTTAAACTAATCCTTTCTCATTAGACTGTTTTATTGTGTCTCATCAAAAAATCGTTGAAACCAACCGTCGCAATTGGTCCAACAGACAAGGCAATGAGGTGTAAAGTGAAAATCGATTAAGAGGATTATCTCATGCCCTAACATGGTAACTTCAATAATGTCTCAGGTCAGTGGATCAGAAAATACTTAGAAAAGAGCATTAAGCACATTCGTAACATGCCCTATAAAAAGTGGTCAGTACTTTTGCCGTAAAAATGCTAATAAATAAAATACGTTAATTTACATAAAATTCTAGCTAAATACTGGATTTTATCTGCGACATTAAGCTTATGCTTTAGATTTAGAAATATAAACTACGCATGGAAAATAGCGAAGTTTCTGCGACATATTCCAAGAGTTTCGAAACAATAACAAAATAAAATTAATTTTATTATTAAATAAAACATCTAAGAAGACAGGTATGTGTGTCGATTGAATAACTTTATCAACTCCAATGTTACATGTGAGCGTAATTTGAATTTGGAATGGGTGTGAATTTCCAAATTTGCTAAAGTAACATTTTATCCTAATTATACAGACTGAAACTCCTAATTACTTTCAACACCTACACAAGAGAATTCACGTACGTGAGACTGACATTAACACTGATTTTCTCACCAAGAGTTCATTTGCCATTTGTTATTTGGAAACTTTCACGTGTTTCCCTGTCACAATAGATTCTTTGGGGGGTAAAAATAATTATCTGTAATTTCATTAGGTTCTGTCTCTGGGTGTCTTTTGCCTTTTATTCTATTACTCCCTCACTGACCAAGGAAGAGGACGAAGAATGCGAAAATCAAGAGTGGACAGTGATGGGCGACATTTATTGTGTGTAATTCGAGCAAACACACTGGTCAGAAATCACATTCAGCAATTTCTTCATTATTAAATGAAGGCAAATCCGGAAGAAAACCTAAACTAAGGTATTCCAATGAAACTGTCTTTGGTCTCTTGTCTCTGACACTTTCTATTTCGCATTGTAATAAGAGATTTTCATGATTCTATATGATTTTATTGATTAATCTGAAAGAGATATCTATATATTTCACCTTTAAAGCTTTTGTCCCGGAAATTGAGACAATTGTACTATCCTATGATGGAACAGTGAAACACCCACCCACCTCAAACACGTAAAATCACTCTCACCGCAAAATTCCAGCATTGGAATGTCCTCACCTTAGTGCAAGTCATGTAGAAATTGCCTTTTAATTGCAATGCTGGAAATGTTGGGCGGCTTTTCACATGATTAATGACATTCAACCATACACAATTTCATTTGCCCGCCAATTTTTTTTCACGTGCCATCCTGAGAATTCCACCGTCTGTGGACGTTCGGGATTCCAATTGAAATTCAACATCCTATTAATTGTCACAATAAAATAGGAGGGCAATTAATCAAAATGTGTGTCTTCATTCTATGCCCTCGTCAAACTGAGCTTTCCTCGTGCCACCTTGAGATCACAATGGGCATCTCGTGCGAGTATCCAAGATAATGCTTTTGTGTTGAAAATGGAAAAGAAATCCATGAGATTTTCCTCTCCTAAAGCACAATAAGCTTATACAACAAAATGAAATCCTTACCCCCCTCGCATTGGGTGATTGTATAATTTAATCCACAATCTCTCGATTGTTCAACCAAACTCTCAAATCTGCTTCTCTATTGACGCCTAATCAATGGACAAAGGACGAGACTCAAATGCCTCTAATATGGAGGCTGTTTGCTGTGCTTCATTGTCTTTGATACAATCGAACAATAGTAATCCCCGTCGGAATTCCTTCGGGGAAATTTCTCAGACATCTGGATGCTGGAACAAAAGCTCAATTTGCAACTTTAGTAATTAATCGCAAATTATCTGGTGCAAAAACATTAGTCTGTTTTTATCACAGATAGAACCAAAAATGCAGCAAGAGTTAAATTAAATTTCATTGTTTAAATAGAAAATACATTTAATTAAACTTTTTAATACTTTTGAAAAAAATTAAATCCATTTAATTGCATTCAATTACTCAATTTGCTGTTGTAGTGTTTCCACTGATTAAAAAATTTATACTTCAGTAAAGAAGTATTTCCCAATATGTCGCATATAATAGCTGTGATGTGGAAGTGGAAAATACAGTACATATCATATGCCTTTATGGCAATATGATCGATCCGTGATTGTGACATCTTTGTAAGCGCGCATTGTGCACTCAAGAATGCCAACAATCTTGGCAAATTCCTTTGTTTAATTAAAGAAAAATTCCATATTTTATCCGCCTTCTAAGGAATAACAAAAATTTAAAAAATTAAAAACGATTATTTTCAAGCAGCAATTGAGACAAATACATTGTCTCTAAAAAGATTTAACTTTCGCTTGAGGTATGGCAGTCTCAAAGGGAGCATGATCGTAAAATAAATATCAAGATCACTACAGGTAATGCGACCCAAAAAGGTAATCAGCACAAATCTGCAGGTAATTAGGCTGAACTTCTCTAGACGACGAATATCGAAATACTCATTAGCAGAGCAGGTAAAGACAAACTGACCGTTAAGGTTGAGACACCTATAAAAGATCTGACCCCTCCTCAACGGCAGTTCATTTCTAGCTTAGTCGTCTCAGGATACGGTCACCGGAGGATCTCTTGAAACTTTCGTCTCCGTCACAAAGATTTGTCACAAAGTACGTCTGCTGTGATGTGATTGTGTTGGGTTTTTCATATCACAGTGGTCGTGCTTTATGGCCGTCTCTTGAGCCAACACCAAGAAAGTGAAAGTTTTATTTAATTTAAATATTTTTTGTGATTCAAAGTGAAACTGGACGGACATTTTCGGAAAACTCTATTCGGTTAATGTTAGAATTAGAATCATTACTGGGTCGAGTTTTCCGAATATTTCTCCAGACAACCAACTCAGTTAAAGACGACAAATAGTGCAAGTCTTTTTCCGATCGCTTATTCAGTAAATAAAACTCAGAAAGTGTTATAAGGACTCATAACTGGGTAGTATTTGCTGAATAATCGATCTTCTCTTTTTATCTAAAATATACGTTCTGTGCTATATAATCTGGTGAGAAAGCTTATTCTGCAAACTTAGCTGCCGTTGTGTCTTTTTTGAACCATCACTGGGGCTTAGTTTGCTGAATAATCTCTCTCCTATCTTCAGTTATATATGTATTTCCTGTGGTCTGAATTCCGAACAGAAGGCTTGTTCAGTAAACAAAACTCAGAAAATGTTCTCAAGAATATCATAACTGGGCAGTGTTTGCTGAATAATCCTTCTCTTTGCTTCAGCTATGTACTTCCTGCGCTTTACGTTCCAGAGAAAGCTTATGCGGCAAACTCAGCTTCAGTGATGTCTAGTCGTACTGTCACTGGGCATAGTTTGCTGAATAATCCCTTTCTTCTCTTCAGCTACTTCCTGTATTATTTTATATAATATTCTAGCTAGAGAGCAAGTTTATTCGGCAGACCTAGCTTCCGTTGTGTCTACTTACATCATCACTGGGGCTTAGTTTGCTGAATAATCCCTCTCCTCTCTTCAGTTATATATTTCCTGTCCTATATGTTCCGGAGAGAAAGCTTATTCGACAGACTTAGCTTCCGTTGTGTCTTTTTTGCATCATCACTGGGGCTAAGTTTGCTGAGTAGTCCTTTTCCTTTCTTCGTTATATACTTTCCGTGCTCTATATTTCTGAGAGAAAACTTTTCAGTAAACAAAACTCAGAAAATGTATTCAATACTATCACAACTGGGCAGTGTTTGCTCTCCCTAGTATTTTACTTCCTATGCTCTATGTATACATATATTTCGGAGAGGCTTATTCTGCAAACTTAGCTTCCGTTGTGTCTTTTTTGCATCATCACTGGGGCTTAGTTTGCTGAGTAATCCTTTTCTTCAGCTATAGATATGATACTTCCGGGTGCTCTATATTCTGTAGAGAAAGCTTTTTCGGTAAACTGAGCTACCGTGATGTAGAATTATACCATCACTGGGCTTAGTTTGCTGAAAAGTCGTTCTCCACTTCAACTACTTATTATACTTTCTGTACTCTTCTCTGACTTTCGGAGAGAAATTTTGTCCAGCAGACTTAGCTTCCGTTGTGTTTTATTACACCATCACTGGGGCCTAGTTTGCTGAATAATCGCTCTTCCTCATCTTCTATATTATTTTATCTTTCTAGGTATCTTTCTAGATATTTAAAAGCAGACTATTTACTCTCCGTTTACATTAAATTTGTAAATTAATTAGCCCGACTGATCTTACGTTCATACTTTCTTTCATATATATACTTCATACTTTCAATTCGTAGCTTTTGATAACTACTCAATGTGACTTTTGATGATGTGCTGGTGTTTTAATATACTTACATATGTGAATCGTAGAGATGCCTCGCAAAACTCCATGATCTGCTCTGTAATTGGGGTAATTTTCGAGAGCTTTTTGCCAAATGACTCTCATGAATGTTTCATGAATTGCAACTGTCTCTTCGTGTATGTGTGAAATTTGCCCCGCTTCGACTTGGGCACATGATGACTGATTAGTCGTGCATGTGGCGGGAAACCCGAGAGCACGTCTAAACATCCAAATTCAATCAGTATGGAGTGCATGAGAGAGAGATTTGCGGTACAGAACTTTCAATCACATCAGCTGATTTGAGGTGAATGCAGTACATTCTGAAGACTCCCTCTTAAAAAGCTTCAACAGCCCCTCAATGACTTTGTTCTTCACGCATTTACCAACTCGTCTGCAGAGTCGCTTCTGATATATCAAAATCCTATAAGTAACATTTGAAACACCCAAAAGTGTGTAGGATAGAGGATTTTGTGGGGAAATATTGGCTTCGTAGGATGATGGAGTTATTCCATGAGCTCTGGGATTCTCCAAAGTGGGGATCCATGTTAAAAACTGCATAATACCATTCACTGAAGAGATAATTCCATTCAAATTGAATCCATCGATTTGGATCAATACCACCCGCTGTAACCCCTCCGAAAAGTTTCAATTGTTTTCCAGCCCAAGTGACGCTGATACCAATTTGTGTGCACACTTTGCATCCCACTCAGGGGTCGATAATCGAGCAATTTTCAATTCAAACGCCACCCACATGAAAATATGATACGGAGATTCTGTTTTGATATTATACCCATTTAAGCGACGAGACTTCATGAAATAATTTTGTTTGTTAAGGTAGTGTATGTAAATTTGCTCAACTACATATACATGTCTATAGTCAATACTTCAGGAGAAATGTTTAATTGTTAAGTGTAATAGGGTGGAGGCATGACTCAAGGAACGTCTTGACTTGGGGAACGGTTCAAATAAAAGTCCTAATTCTGAAGTTTATTCATTCATTTTTAATGACATCTTAGCGCTTTGAATAATAAAGAGATTAGGTTCTTCAAAAATCAA
>CAKKOB020000411.1:0-53515 GCA_918844115.2 Phlebotomus perniciosus | reverse complement strand
TGCGCGTAAAAAGTTATTCTAAAGACACTTTTCTTACCTTTTAACTACGAAAAATCCACTTTTTATGGTAAATTTCACTTTTATCTACGTTGTATCCGCTCACTATGGCTGTTTTAAAACCTTTCCCAATCCCTTTTCTATTGCCGCCACAACTCTAGAACCTTTCAGCTGATGATTTTGCGGGGAAATTGATGAACCAGGTGAAAGGATTGAATTTTCGAGGCTCAAAGGAATGAGACAAAATGCGACCCTCTTGACGCGTGTGCGTGTTCTGTGTGGGAGAATCATCCCCATGGAGTCAATTAAGACGCGATTACATTTAAATTTTGATTATGTCTTTTTGATAGCGTGGCGAACGCATTACGCGAGAGGTAGATATACGAACATGGGAAAAAAGATGCCACTTGGCATGTCGTTGGCGATGAAGAATGGCATGAAATTTTGATGGGTGGATGGAGTGAGATTTAATCATTTAACACAATTGTATTATATAAAATGTCTCATCCTCCGATTTTAACAGTGGCCACCTGCTCGTAAATCCGGACGTTGCTGACGGCAGCGAAATCGATTTTTGCGAATTGCCCCTGCCGAAGACACCAGAGGGCAAGGGGAAGGCTTTTGTGGATACCACGCACAATGTGGACAGAGTGAGAGACATGCACTACCACAATCCGACCAAGACCTCCACATACCTCTTTGGGGAGACGACCACGCAACAGAACGACATTTTCCTCAACAGATCCGGCTGGGTGCAGGTCAGTTGCATTTATAATTATATCTATAGTTAAAGCTTTTGATGAGGTGCTCCACAAAAACCCCCAGGAAAGCTCAAAATTCGGGTACCTACTTAAATTGTTCCCAGGGAAGAAATTAAACAGAGAGAAATGATATTTATTCAGAGGGAAAAGTTGTGTTGTATCTCCCAAAAAATGAGGGCTCGTTTGTCCTTCACCCACTTTTATAGAAAAGTTTCTTTTCCTCTTGATTCGTGAAAAGAAATACTTTTTGTAACAAATTAATAATGAAAGTCTAATTTGAAATTTTTATGTTTTAATTAGTGGAACCATAGATTCTGGACAAGATAATAAAATATGCAGAAGAACATCCAAGATCAAATTAATTTTCATTGAAAGTCAGAAGAATAATTACTCCTAAAACCGAGCTATTTCATCCACTTGAAACCAGCATGAAATGAGGCAAAAGAGGGCAGTACTTAATTTATTATTACACATTCTTCTCCCCTAAATAATTTGTAAAGCTTCCAAAATGCATCTGATTAAAGTTTCTACGAGAGTCAGAACTTTTGCTAAAAAAAAAGTCTTGTATACAAGTTTGCAAAGCAATGATAATTTAATTACAGAGTATGACAAAGTCTTCCTCATTTTATCACCCAGAAGCTTTACTATGTCCAACATGGATAAGTTTATAAGCAAGTATCAAGCACCTCACACTTAATTAAATACTTGATTAAATTCGAAATAAGAGTGAAGCTGTGGAAGACTTTCAAAGTGCATGAAATTATTATATTTAGGAATGCGATAAGGCAATTAACCTTGAAGGGAGATCCTCAACCACTCATTCATCACTGGAAGAAATTATGTTGCCTCCTTCAGGAGAAGAGCGTGATGAAGTTTAGGGATTCGTGGTGATTGATAAATGAGCCCATTTCAATAAAACATTTTGCCTGGGTATAAGAGGAAAATTAAAGGTGTGTAATGTTCGTGAAAACGATAAAATGCCGCGTCATTGATTTCTTCTGTTAAAATAAATTGCGTTTTTTTAGCATGGTGGAAAGAATAAAGAAACAATATTTCCATCTCTTCATTGTTGCCCAGAGAATCGATACTCTTGTCAGCTCTAGATAAATACAGTCACTAAAACCTTTCGTGATGAATCAAAAAAAAATATTCAGGGGAAAGAGATATTTTTCTGGTAATAAGCAAAGGTATTTTTTCCTGTGTGAGAAATCCAATAGAAGTTGAGTCAACACTTTTATTTATTCTGGTAATTTTGTAATCGAACAAAAATCGGAAGTTTAAATAAATATTGGCATTCGAGCTTGGATCTGTAAGTTTAAATCCTTCGTAATTAAACTACCCTATAGAGAAAAGTAAATATTGACAGAAGTATAGTGAAATAGAAAATAAAAGTTCTTGTGGATTTATAATATTTGGAATTAAAATGATTTTTTATAAATGCCTTTCCTATAATATATCTTTAAATGTTTTTATTACATTTCAAGAGAAGATAAAATGGTGAACTCTCGAATAGAAGTTTGCAAGCGTTTTTGAAAATGGAAATGCTTTTTTAAACATTAAAGGAACTTTCAGAACATTTTAAGAGCTTTTTGAAAAATATTAAAAGCTTTGTGTCAACTTGTGAGCTTTAACTATTCATTTAGAAATTACTTCAGAAAAATTCCAGAGCTTTGAAGAAAAATTTGAACTTAGATGAACTTTATGAGCTTCTTAAAACTTGCTTGTTAAAACTGCTTCTTCTTTGGCAGATAAATCCTAAGTTTTTAAGAGCTTTTTGAGATATTCCTTAAACTTACTTAGAAGGTGAGATGAAAACTCTTCAAAGATTTCCTTAAAGCCTTTGAAAGCTTCCCTACAAAATTCTTAAAAAAAATCTCCTTTAAAGTGTTTTAAAGCTTTCTGAAAGCTCCTTGAAGCATCCCTCCAAAGTTCTGCAAAGTTTTTCCTTCAAAGTGCTTTAAAGCTTCCTAAAAGCTCTCTGAAGGTTGCCTTCAAAATTCTTTAAAGCTTTCTTTCAAAATTCTTTAAAGCTCCACTTCAAAGCTCTTCAAAGCTTCTTTCAAAGTTCTTCAAAGCTTCCTAAAAACTCCCATTTTAAATACTTTTTGTCTTTAGACGTTTATTTTAAAGACTTTCTATCTCTATAATTTTTTCAAGAACAATATCAATTCAATTTCATTTCTAACACCCAAAATAATAACAAGTAAAATCCTTATAGCGCATAGTTCAAACAAGAACAAAAAAGAATCCTTTTGAATTGGATACTAAAGTCATACAAAATTGAATTCCATTCAGAAAATATTTCAAAAGTAGTTAAATAATATGAGACGTGATTGAAATATGAGATTCCTCTGGATATCTCAAAAGAGAACAAGAAAAAAATGAGGAATGGATTGAAAAATTCTTAATACACTCAACTATTTTCAAAGTCATTTTTCTCCAAATGCGAGCCATAGAAAGAAAAGAATTCAGAATATTCAGGGGAAAGCTTGTGACCTTTATTGAAACTTTCTGGCGAAAAGTGATGAATGTGTTACCAAGTTTCTTTGGGAGCCGGGAGGGGATAAAACTCCCATAGAAGTTGTGTGGCAAACAAATTGAAATTTTCCTTCCGCATTGATTGCCAGGTGAAACATCGTCCTGAGGCGGAGGAACATCAATTTGCTCGCACGGGGTCACGCAAGAGTGACAATCATAGGAAACTCGAGGAGCTTATTGCACGGAATGAGGCACGAAAGTTGCTACTCCTGCAGAACATCCACCACCACTCCTTGGCCACCGACACCCTCCAGCCGCCGGTGCGTGGTGAGCGACCAATGTCACCCACAACAGGCTTCCACATCATCTCCCCACCGCCCGCCTTCCAGGACACCAGCTCAGCCGCCATGAATGATCCCAAGGATCCCCAAGGGAAGCGGATGACATTCTCGCGCAGCTTCGAGGGAGACTCGGCGAAACTGAAGTCCGACTACAAGGAGAGCTACTCGAAGAGCTTTGAGTTTGACTATGTGGTGCCGCAGGGAAATCATCTCACGGTGATGCAAAATGTCCCGCCAAAGAACAGAAATAGTGCTTTTGCTTCGCTCACGGGAATCTCGCCCAACTACCTCACGGGTCGCACGAACAACTTCAAGGCGCCCGAGGGTCCCGCCACGACTCAGCCAAAGTTCACGAAGCCCGCGTACAGCTCCAAGATGGGGCTGCCGCCCAAGATGGGCACTCAGGCGATCGGAGGGGGAGACAAGAAGAAGTCAGCGGCTGTGAGCAGTGCGAGAGTCAATAGGGGCGGATCCACCTTTGCCACCATGAGGGGGTACAGGAGTCTCACGACCCAGTCGTCAATTAACAAGAGGCTCAATTCATACGACAGCGGCACGAGATCGGGTGAGTGAAATAAATCTTTTACTTCTAAGAAGATCTCTAAGAACTTTCTAAGACCTCCTTTAACCATGAAAAGATGTTTTTTGACCAAGAGATTTTTTTTAAAGATTTTTTTTGGTTTTCCGAAGCCTTATTTTCATGGAAATCTTTTTGAATTTTATATAAAAAAACTATAAGTTATATAAGGAATATTTTATTAACAAACTTATAAAGAAATTGAGTTCATCTTCGAAGAAATTTTCTCAGCTAATCCTTACAAAAGGAATTTAAACTTTTCTCATTCCTTGACTCGCACAAGTGCACATAAATTGAAGTTATTTGATAGAAATTTTGATCATCTCGAATTTGAATTCTGATAATAATTTCTACCTCTCTTTGAATAACTAATTTCTCTCAATTTTGTTCTAAGAAATTGCTCCTTGAGATATTTTATTAAGACTTAAATGTGTGCCTTTGAGAGAATTCTACGCTAAATGAATAAGGAAAAATTCATCCTGTTTTGTCATTATTATCAAAGTTATTTCTCAACGCAATTCATTACATTTTTAACATTCCTTGTTCCATATTTCCTTTGTAAAAAAAATTACCTTACCATTAGAAAATGCTCTTCTCCTAATTTTGAAAGCAACAAAAACTTACCTTTAAAGAGATCAGTTGGAAATTTATTGAAAAATCCAAAACAAATATTGATTTCTCCCAATTAGAAAATACATGCGAACTTTTGCATCAACCTGATATATCCAGACTTCATTTACAGCGCTTATAAAAGCACTTTGGCAATTAAAATCTTGATTATATTTTAAGTAATATGATCTCTTGTGCAATTACCCAATTTCCCAACAAACATAAATGTTATGTAAATGTTAGAATTTACAACGTGAAAGGGGAGCTTTAGAGCTCTAATATGTGGGGATTTATTTTCCTGAAGCTCTTGATTGAAATGCGCGGAAATTAGAAAGTTCTGGAAAGACAATACCTCCAGGTATTAGCAGGAAATTAATTTCCAATTCTCACGGATAGATTTCTCCAATGATGAGGAGGATAACGAAACCCCCAATGCGCTACAGCCAAACCAATACAATTACCCACCCGTGGTGTCAGACTATCAGGTGGGCAGGAATGCCCGGAGTCGCTCAATGTTCCCCACTGCGGGCGGTGGCACGAGATTGCACAGATCCAACACGGTGGAGAGTCGCTCTCTGGCTCCCGCCGTGGAGGACAGAACGGCGATGATAAGGACGCCTCAGCAGTTGGCCAGGAGCTATGAGGCCACGTATCTGGCCAATAGTCTGAGAGCAGCCAAGAATTACGAAGAGGATGAAGTCTATGTGTCTAGTCGGAGTTCAAGCTCGAGCGTTGAGGATGTGGGGGCGTCCACGGATATCTATCGTCGTCAGGCGAATCGACAGAGCACAGAGTCTCGCATTCGACGCTCCCGGTCACTGCAGCTGTCCGTGAGGTCACCCAGTCGTGTGCCAATGACCGTGAGAGCGTCCGCCATGGCGAGACCCGCTCGGAATTCCAAATACCCACCCCCAACCCCCCATCCTGTGGCCCTAATGCACCAACAGAGCGTCAATGCTCAGCCTCCTCGGGGGAAGGAGAAAGGTCAGAAGCTAAAGCAAGACTCCAATTCACGGTCTCTGGACATGGAAGGCAAATCCTATGGGGGAAGTTTTGACTTTGATCCCAAAGTCACGGGTTTGGAGGAGACTTGCTCCAACCTGAAGAATCTGCACTTTGTCAATTCGACCAGTGAGTCCAAGTACAATCAGCAGAATGTCCCGGCCCAGAGTCAGCGCGGGAAGCAACCGGGTGGCTCCTATGGGAGTCGTCTGTATGAGCATGAGCTCATGTATCAGCCATGGAGGCGCAATCGATCCCCAATTATCATGGATTACGGGCCAAAGACCAAAGTGACACCCAAGAGGGATTCCTCTCTGCCACCCTATCACTCCCAGACGCCCATGAGTCGCACCGAGCAGGACTCCAGTGAGAGGTAAGCATAAAGTTTCTCACATTCTCTCTCTGTCTCTCTATCTATAGGGCATTGGGTGTGCAAATTTCCGGTTGAATCTGTTGGAGAAATTTACAAGTAATAGTCTCTCTTCAGCAAGAATGCCTTGTTCAGCTTGTTCGGCGTTGAAAATGTTTTATGCAAAATTTCCCGAGAAATGAAGTCAAGCACAAAAGGAAAGCTCCTTCAAGTTCATTTGAGTGTAAAGCGTTTTTTCTTTTTTTTTTCGGTGGAAGGGATTACAAATAGCGAAAGGAATATATGCAGGCTTTTGGCTACTTCAAAAGCTTCAAAAGTAAAGGGAAACTGTTTTTGGAAATCGGAAGATATAAGATATGTTTATATATTCATCTTAAACCCAGCTTGAATCATCGAAAAGGTATTTTGGGTGGCCAAACTGAAGCTAAGAATTATTATTGGAAGCCAAAAAGTGAAAACGATTCACTGAACAGATATTAAAGCTTCACCAAGTTTTTAAAATGTAAAAAATAGCAAAATTATTTAAAAATTTTCTTAAAAAATATGATTACGTACTCAATAATTAGATTAATTTTTGACTTTTGTGCCATAAACTGTCCATTGATGATGGTTTTAATTTGATCCTTTTGGTCCTTTTGGTATTTATATAGGAAAGATCCAAAGTGATTCAAGTGAAAATATATTCTCCTCTACAATTGATAATCTACAAAAGTTTTTAATACGACTTCGGTCTTTACATTCTGATTATAAAGTTTTTGCCTCTGTAAATAACAAAATTAAACTCTCTTCTTGACTAATTTTCATCTCTTTAAATATCATTTAAGTTCCAAGAAACTCCTAAAATTTCCAACAAAAACATTTATGAAAATCAAGGAGGAGATATGTATTAGAGTTAAAGAAGATTCCAGCACTTCCACATTATTGTAATGAAAGTTCCCCAATAATTCCGGCACTTCGGAAGTATTGAAAGAAGCTTTTAGAAGCTTTGAAAGAAAGCTTAAAAGTGCTTTGAAGTAAAGCTTACAAGTGCTTAAAAGAGAAGCTTTAAGGAGCTTTTTATGAGAAGCTTAAAAATGCTTTAAAGTGAAGCTTAAGAGCTTTAAGGAGCTTTGAAGGAAAGCTTAAAAAAGCTTTGAAGAGAAGCATTAAGGAACTTTCCAGGGAAGCTTAAAAGAGCTTTGAAAGGAAGCTTAAAAGAGTTGCGAAGAGAAGCTTTAAGGAAGCTTTAAAATGAAGCTTAATGGATT
The DNA here is from genome assembly GCA_918844115.2 of Phlebotomus perniciosus. Classification (NCBI taxonomy): domain Eukaryota; kingdom Metazoa; phylum Arthropoda; class Insecta; order Diptera; family Psychodidae; genus Phlebotomus; species Phlebotomus perniciosus. The sequence goes on along the minus strand of CAKKOB020000411.1, from coordinate 46,133 downwards.
AAATTTTTTTCTTCAAAGCTCCGAAGTTTTCTTAAAAGCTCCACAAGTTTATTAAAGCTCATAAATTGACGCAAAAGCTCTCAAAAATTTTCGAAAAGCTCCGTAAAATGTTCTAACAGCTTCTTGAATATTAAAAAAAAAACCTTAATTTATTAGTATTTCTATTTTCAAAGACGCTCTCGAACTTCTATTCAAGTGTACACTTCTTCTTACCATAATCTCTCCCCCTTGATGAAAATAGTAAATTGTGCGAAAGTATTAAATAATCATTTGATTGAAAATTAAAAAAGTTTTTGCACTCTTTGTTCTTTTAAACTTTCATTTTCCACCCACTTTCAACGTGATTGGTAACAAAATTCAAGATTCTTTAAAATTTCACGCAAATTCAATATTGTGAGCAATCTCTGTGTAAATAAATGAGAGAGCTTTTCCAAGAGCAAAAGGGATTTTCCTGCAACATGAAATTTATTTGTTTTCCTCCTTCATGTAATTGATTCCCAGAATGATCGTTCTTTAATAACATGGAACATTTTAATAGGCCACATTGATGTTTATTTTATAATTTAGAAAAGAAGAAGTTCTCTTTTCGTAAAGACAACAAAAGGGGGGAAGAAGTCTTGTGTGGGTGGGACTAAAAGCGCACGTGGAGTTGCAGTTGGTTCGGAAAAAGTTTCTTTTTTCTTCTTTTCATGTTGGAAAAACGCGCGCCAGGTTTTGATGGAGTTTTCCCTGGGCTTCGAGTGAGAAATGAAGTTGAAGAAGGCAAACTTGTTGGCAAAATTTTTCTTTCTCTCTAACGTAAAAAAATTATGAATATTACTCACCTGAAAATTATTGAAAACTTTCTCATCCCTCAACGAATCTTCATTGGGGAGCTTCGTGATTGCAAAAAAAAACAGAAATGAAGAAGAAAAATCTCATATATGGGGCAAAAAGGAAGTTATATGGGAAATTAACGACTCACCTCTCTGATCCTCTTTTCATCCCCTCCACCCACCCCCACCCCCCATCAACTTATAACTATTTCCATCTCATCGGCGACTTGCATGCCTTGGCCGGGGAAATATGTTCTCTCCTGTATTCCGGGGCTCCTCGTGACGACATCGTCCCATGTCTTTGTGTCTTTCAGTTGCACGGGTGGTCATCAACAGCACTCGCGCGTGAAATGCCCTGGCGACAAAAGCAATAGCCCCGATGATGAGATTTGCAGCAGACGCTCTGATATGTATAGTTCATGTATAGAAAGTAGCAATAGCAGTGCCGGAATGAAAGTTAAAAATGATTTTCAGAAGAAGTCAGACACACCAAAAGAAACACTCATAAAAATACCTTGTAGTAGTAATCAGAATTGCCAAATGATGACAGACAACATGTGTAGTAATGCGAAAATTGAACCACCATCAGCCGCAGACAGTACCGTTGATGGCACGCGGGGAGGTGACCAACAAGACACGGATGTGCTCGTGTCACCAACACGTGCCAACTATCGCAGCAAGTCCCTCCCCAAGTCATTCATGAGGAGCAGGTAAGATATTTCGCAAACCTCTCTCACATCAACCCCAAGAAACATTCCATCCTGGGATTAATTCAAAATGTGTTACATGTCTTTGGCAGCCACTTGAAGAAATCAACGGGAAGTCGACCAACAAGATTGGTGAGTTCCACTCCTTCTCCATCAATAGTTTATTTAAGCCCACCATCTGCTATTTTTCCGCTCCTCTCGCCAGTCTCCATATAACAAACAACATGTTCTATTGAGACGTTAACCTTCCCCCAAACCCTCGGGGGGAAAGTTGATTTTTTCATCTTCTCTTTTTTTTCTTGGTGTTTTTGCGCCCAATGGGGCGGAAAATACGGGGCATATGAGAGGTTTCGTGTTTGACCGTGAATGTGTTTTCCCTCCCTTTTGTGCCGGTGGAAAGAAAACACGGTGATGGGAGCAATTAATAGGGCGCAGTCAATGTTTATTTGATACGGAGAAACAATATTGGGTATTTTATTGACTTTTTTGAGAAAAGCTTTTCCCCCAGTAGAGATGAAAAGCTTTAAGGACAATTTAATAATTCTGGAGTATATGATCTATACGTTCTTTGCAAAATTCAATTGGGAATCTAGAAAAAAGGTAATCGGATTCCAAGAACGATTCCAAGAATAATGGGGGTACTTCATTCTGAAAGAATTTAAGGAAAAATTAATTCGTATAACAGTAAGATTTCGTATAGTAAAATTTCTAATAAAAAATGCTCAAAATTTGTAATTTCAGATTAGTTTTCATATAAAAATGTTTTTTAGTTGGTAAAGATTTTATTCCATAAATGTTAATTTTCAAGGGGGAGATATTATGGCAAAAAATGGGAAGTGCGTATGAGCTTTGAGAAGTGGAGTGAAAGTGTTAAGATACCTCACGTAATTTTGAAAACTTCCAAGCAAAAGCTGGAGCTTTGGGAGTTATTTTTAGGGCTTTTTGAAAACTTTCAGAAGCTTTTATGGAAATTAATATAAGCTAGATTAGCTGAAAGCTTTCTAAAATTGTTGTAAAGTTCTACAGAAATTTATGAACATTTGAAAAAATCTGGAAAATTTGTAAAGCTTTCGTATAATTTTTAGAACTTTTGAAATATTTCTGAAGCTTTTGTAAATTATAGAGAGCTTTCCAGGACTTTATGGAAGCTTTCATAGAAAGCTTGTAAACCCCTTCAAAAACAGCTTTAGAAACCATTCATAAAAACCTTTAGAAACTTTTCTTACAAAGCTTTAGGATCCTTTTTAGAAAGCTCTAGAAACCGTTCTTAGAAAGCTTAGAAAGCTCTAGCTTTCTCTGCAAAGTTTTCTTTGGAAATACGTCGAAAGCTCTAGTTTTCTCTGGAATGTTTCTTTAGAAGCTTTTTTATGAAAAACTTTTTTGGAAAGATTTCTTAAAAAGCTTACTTAGAAAGTTCTAGAAAGCTTTTGTAAAAAGCTTTACAAGACTATCGAAAATAAAATTGATACGTAGGATGAAAGCTTTTCAAAGCTTTCGAATTGAAGCTTTGGGTATCTTTTCAGGAAGTAGTGTACGTCTTTCTGACCATAATACCTATCACCCCCTTCTTAAATTTAATAAATTTAATCGATTATGGAAAAGCCCAACATTTCAAATTAAGCGTTACGAAGAAATTCAATTTACAATCGCTTTTCTGAAGACAAAACTCATTAAACACTTTTGTCTACAAATAAATATTCTCTTTTCATTTTGAAAGATTTTATCTTTTGGAGCGAAATCATACAACAAGCTCATAACTTATGAGTTTTGTGACTCACAATTTCTGGAATTTATCTTCAAAGAGACTATTGTACAAAGTCGTTGAATTGTGCAAACAATATTTGCGCAAGAAAACTATTGAGATTTTTTTTTTTTCATTTTCATTTTTGAAGAAAAAAAATCCTCTAACGACAAATGCAGTTTTTAGGTCAAATCCTTGACATTATCATGGTTATTTAATTGTAAATTAATATGATTGTACACGTCAGGCATTAAAACGAAAAATTAATATACAAAAGAGGGATGTGACTTCAAAAGGAAAATTATATTAAGCCTCTTTCTGCTCTCATAAATAATGTCTTATTTGGCGAATTTAATCACGAAACCGTGGGCGTGTATTTTTTCCTTATTGTTGTAAGGAAAAGAGACTTTTTGAAGAAATTCCAAGTTACAATATATACTTACCCCCCATTAGAATGGCAAATGTTTCGCGAAATTGGAAATTTATGTTCATTCTTTCGCGATTACCTTAAAAAAGAGTCAAAAGAGTCAAAAATTTGCGGAGCTGTTAAATTTTTTCTCCCAATTTTATTGGTAAAATCAATGACGTCATAAAGTTAACAAAGAAATATTAATTTTTCCTACGTAATAATTTAATAATCGCATTTGGAGTCCTTTGATAAAATCAGAATAGATATAATTTTCCCCAGGAAAAGGCCATCGTGTGGCTTCTAAGTGAATTTTCTTGTCGATCTGATTAATTTTCAAAAGAGAACGCGGCCCTATACCAACACTGTTTCCGTTGCTAACAAGCCTAACAAGGTTGAAATTTTAAAAGGAGTTGGAGGGGAGTTTTAGGAAAATTCCTGGAAAATACATTAGAGCGATTAACTTGTCTATGAATTGTGAGCTCAAATAAGAGGCTCGAGTGACAAATTTCCTATCAAGCAGCACAATTAGAGTTGATCACTTGCTAAAAATAGAATTATAGATAAGGATTACTTAAAATGTTTTCGGGTTGAAAATGTTAAAAAGAAGTGTTTTTTAAAAGATTTTTGGGATAATTTCAAGTGTCTGGACTTCCTTAAATTGATTTGGGGCTTAATTTTATGTTTATCAAAAATTAATTTACTGTCAAGAAACGTCAGATTAACGTCACTTTTGACAAGAAAATTCAAATATCTTGAAAACCAAGGAGTATTTTTACTCGTTTTTTTTTAATATTGCTAAAGACGTTGCTTGTAAGCATATCCCGGCAAAATATCTCCATTTCTGATAGTTTAATTAATTAATCAGTCTTGAATTATCTTGATCTCTCATCTATGATGCCCTTAAGTCAGTTCATGAGCCAACCGCTCTTCAATGGGCGAAGCCAAAATGTTGACGAGTGCGGCCCTGAAGTGCCATATGAGCACCAGGTGCAAGATTCTCTTGTCTGGGAAGCCATGACGAGTTGTTGGAAGACACTGACGCCAAAATTGTCGCTCGCAAATTGACACATCAGAATTATACAGAGTGTTTCTCATCAATTCTAATATCACTTTGCCCAATTACTCGAGAGCACCTGAATCTCAAGACATTCCTCGCGCGTTGTTACCTCAGGGACTTCCGGATTTGCTGTTATGCTGTTAAATTGAGTGTGTCTTCATTTCTTGTGTGTCTCTTCCAGACAAATCAAATGAGAGCCGTGTCCAGTCCACTGTTCACTGAAGAGACCTTCACTTTTAAGACTAATGAAAGCCAAATACCTGAGAACGAGACTTTAACCGTCGCCAGTAGTAACGGTGAGTTCGTGAACGCGTGAAACAAATTGAATTTATTGGCTAAGAAATAAAATCGTTTTTTTTTGTCTCTTTCATTCTGAATCTTTATAGAGTCAGTGCTGCAGAAATTCAAAAAGAGCCTCATCCAGTTTCGCGGAAAGCATAGCCGGAAGCGGAACAAATGCGACGAATGCGAACTGTCGAAGGAGATGAGCAGGAGTGAAGAGAGTCGCCTAATGAGCAAAACCGACTCTGAACCGGAGATCTTCAAGCAGAATCTCTCCCAATCATTTCCAGACAGTCTCACATCACTGCAAGAGGAGGAGGGTGAGTCTTTATCTCTTCTTTTTCATTTGAATTTTCCATAGTGACACCTTTTCATTAAATTTAATTGGTATTGAGGAAAAGTTTGTCAGTAATTATGCTGGTGAAAATTTTCGGTAAACATTTCTAACAATTCTAAAACACAGTCGGGTGGGAATTCTTGGAAGCATCGTCAAAAAGGAAGTTGAGAAGAATTTTAATTTGCACTTTAGTGGAAAAATTCCAATTATTTTCTAGCACGAAACTGTGGTTAATTATTCTGGAGGAAAAAAAATGCAATATAAGTTGGACAACTTTTTTATTTCATTTATTTCATTTACCTACAAACAATTTGTCCGTTATAATTATTAAAAAAAATAGTTTTTAAGATTGAAAAGGACAGGATTTGGTAAGATTACCAAATTCTAGAAAAACTTGTATCCAAATTCTGGAAGAATTCGTTACCAAATTCTATGAAGAATTCGCTATAAGACTTCCCAATTTTGCCACAATTGTATTTGCTAAATTTCAACCTGTGGGGGGGGGGGTTCGTCGAAAAACCTACCTACCTATCTCAAGCAGTTTCACTTACAACTCTTCTTCCAAATCACTTTCTGTGCAGAAAGAGCCCCAGTTTACGCTGAGGCGGTGTTTGCCTTCCAAGCCAGTGACTCCCAGGAATTGGCTCTGCGGAAGGGGGACCTGATTGAGGTGTTTGTCTACGACGACTGTCCCTGGTGGTGGGGAAAACTCATGATGACCGACACGGCACCACTAAGTGCTCCCACGGCCCGTGATGGCTGGTTCCCACGGGATTTCGTCAAGGTCATCCCCAGTGTTGCTGTGCGAAGCAAGAAGGCCGAAAGTCTCGCTGTTAATGCTCCGGAAGAGGCTCTGGCCAGGACACGCAACGGTGGAGCTTCTGATAAGCCTTCGGCATCCAACACGGAGTATCAGATGAATTTCCGTGAAAATGCCATCAGGGAGTTGTTGGATGCCGAAACGGCTTACGTGAACCTCTTATCATCTCTCTGCTATGGGTGAGCAGACAGCATTAGAGGATTATCTTAATGATTTAATTCGTTGATTTTCCCTTTTTTTGTGTTAGATTTCTGCACAAACTACGTCTTCACACAGAAATATTTCCTATGGAAAGCATCAACTGTATCTTTTCGAACATTGAGGATATTCTTCACTTTCAAGAGGCATTCCTCGATGCACTCAAAACAGGAATTCGCAATCATTCTATTGCCAAAGTGTTCTTAAGCCATCAAGCGGCTTTCTCTGTCTACTCAACCTACTGTAATGCTCATCCGCGTGGCTTCATGGAATTGGAAAAGTACGCGGCCAATAGGGTGGCCACAGACATTCTGGAGAGGTACATTTTCTAAATCCCCAATAATAAGATGGATTTACAACTTCTTACACGAGAGTTTCTTTCACTTTGCAGGTGCAGAAAGAGTGAGAAACTCCCAGAACTTCCGCTCACGGCACACCTTTTGGCGCCCATTCAGAGGATTTGCCGATATCCACTTCACTTGAGTGAATTGGTCAAGTACTTCCCATCCAATCCCAATTTCCCGCGCGACGTGAAGAAGGAGCAAGAGATGGACTGCAAGGAGTCATTTGAACTGGCACTGGCAACCATGAAGAAGGTGGCGGAAATGGTCAATGAAGGTGAGGGAGCAATTTTACTTATTACATTGGTATTCGTTGCGAATGATTAGAAATTTTGTAAAATTTTTTATCTTACGAAATTTCCAATTAAGAAAATTAATAACTGATAAGAAATATCAAAAGAAAATTCTTGCAATACAATTTTTAAAGAAGTCTCTGCAAGAATTTCCACAGAGACATTTTTGTTGGAATAATTATTAGACTTGTTATATGTAGTTATATTATGCCGGACATCTATTAAAGTTTCCTAGGAATTTTATTCGAATTTCTAGTAGAAATTAACTTAAATTCTTGCAAAAAATTAACTGAAACTTATATTACAAAATTAATTGCAGTTTTTACTGAAAATTGATCGTTTATATTTCACTACAGTTTTTATTAGATTTTTGTATGAAGATTATTGCAGTTTCTGCTAGAACTTTTAGCCACTTTCTCATTAAAATTTACACGAAAAAATAAAGAGAAGTGCGCTAGAAATTTGATGACTTTATTACTAGACATTTTCTTGCAATTTCTGTAAAAAATTAAAATATTTGCATATTATAAAATTTATTAGAAATTCTAGTAGAAAGTTACTTGAATTCTTGCAGAAAATTGACTAAAGTTTCCATTGCGAAATTATTGAAGTTTCTACTAGAAATTTATTGAACGATTATGCAAGATATTTTATTGAACTTTCTTATAGAATTTTATCTTTTTACTTTACTAGAAAATTAATTATTTGTTTGAAATTTTATTGAAGTTTCTGCTAGAATATCTCATATATTGGTAATTTATGCAATAGAAAAATGAATTGTGAAACGAATCACTCCTTGTAAAAAGACTATCTCCCTCCAGAGAAACGCAACAGTGAGCACATGTCGCGGATTCAGGCGCAATTTGACAACTTTACCGGCCCTCCTCTGCACTTCCACAGCACAAGGCTCTTCTTGCAGATCGACGCAATCCGACTGTCGCCCAACTTGTGGAACAACACCTTTACTCTCTTCCTGTTTGATCGGCAGATCATCTACTGCCGGAAGGACTTTATGAAGCGCACCCACTTCATCTACAAGGGTCGCATCTTCCTGGACAACTGCAGTATCCTCAATCTGCCGGATGGCAAGATGTTCGGGGTGACGCTGAAGAACGCCCTCCGGATATACTGTGATACGAGGAACAAGTGGCATGATTTTTGCTTCCGCAGTGCCGCCCATAAGATCCGCTTCCTCAACACACTCTCCGTGGAGCGACAATATTGCGGCACGAGTTTGTTTGTGTCGGAATTTGCCGGAACGGCGGATGATGACAACCTGACGGATGATGAGGAATTGCGCGTGAAGGGGGAAAGTGAGGAGCCTCAGAAGAAAGTCAAGGCAGAAGCTTCACTCTATGACGTGCCCAAGAGGGTGGGATCCATGGATGAGGGAGGCTCCGCCATGAATCGTCGCCACCTGGGCAATTGGTTCAGGAAGCCAAAGAGCACAAATAGCACCCCATTCCAGAGTCCAACGCATCGGCCACCCAGTCAGGATGTGCCGGCTGTGCCGAGAGGCGGCAAAACAGTCCCTAAAATCCCCGAATCCTCAGCCAAGGTGTCCTGAGGGTGCGAAAGTACGCTCCTCTAGGCAGACGCCTCCCCTCTTCCGGCAATAATTACTTCCAGTGGTGGAATTTTGTAAAACAAGCGCGCCATGAGGTATTTAAACACTTATCCGAATTTATTGTCATTGCAACGAGATTTAATGGGAAAAAAAAGGAATTCTATTGACCTTTACAAATGGAGAGAAAACTAGAAGCGATTTTTTAATCAATAATTTATAGTTATTTGGAAGAAAAGAAAAGGAATTTTAAGAAAATTCTAAAATATTCACTTGTCTGTTCAAGATATTCGCTAATATTTAAAATATTTACAGAATGAGTTCGTTTTATTTCAGTGGGTACCGGGTTCGATTCTGGATATTTTTTTCGTGAATCGCTTCCAGTTATTTCTTCTGTAATATTTCGTATTTAACGTGTTTTAGGTAATTTAATGAAGCAATTTAGAAAGAAAGAAGTCGGTTTCAAACTCTATAAATAATCTATATGAATTCCTTATAAAAGAAATTACTCAAATTATTCTCTTTTACAAAATTCCACTACACCTCCCCCCTATCTCTCTATCTTTCTCTCTAATAACTCTATAAACTTTCAATTGATAAACTGATAATAAAATTGACAAAGAATAAGCAAAAGGAATATGAATGAACCCTTTTTGTTGTAATAGCGTTAACTTGTTAGATTGAAAGAAAAAAAAACAATGCACACAGACTCTTTGAAAGATGTTGGTGTATAAGGTATAAAAAACTGAAAATTATTGTAAAGAATTGAGTTGCTGCAGCAACAGACATACTATTAAATATTTAAGACAAAAATGGTAGAGAAAATTCACCTTGTCTCTCACTCTCATGTTGTCACCGTCTCCATCAGCTCCTCTTTTCGCTCCAGCACAGCAATGAAGAATCCATTTGTGGCATCGACTTCTGGCACCGCATAAATGCACTTCCGGCCGATTTTCTTCACTGTCGCCGACCCAAAACTCTTCCATTCACCCCTCAGCTGTTCAATGGGGTTCTTCAGCTTAAAGTTCTTGAACTGCTTGAGCGCCTGTTGTACAACCTGCGGAGGCAGTTGTTGAAGTGACTTTTAGCTGCCATTCGTGTCTCTTGAGATTATGAATTTTTGAAAAGCTCACAAAGAGAGCCTCATATATGTATGGACACAGTGGGAAGGATAAAAAGGTGAGACATTATTTGCTCCACACGACTTCACAAACACGTCTCGAGAGACATAATAATAACAATAAAAATCAATAATCGGGGGATGTTGGACTTTTTTAGCCAAACACTGTTGCTTCTTTTTTCTTCTTCTTGTTATTGCATTTTTTATGCTCTCACTGAAGCGGCAAGTGGACCCAGAACTTTTTTTTTTCAATACTAGAATATTTCAAAAGCGGCGCAATATGGAGGAATAAAATTTAGGAAAAATTGTTCTGACGCAAAGGAAAATAATGTCGATAATTTTCTTAATTATCCCAAAGTGAATTAAAAATAAATTCCCCTTAGAAGAGAACTTCATCAAAGAGGATTAAAAGAGGATTAAAAATATTTATCCTCCATAAGACAATTTTATCTCCAAGGTGATATGATTTAATTCTCCCCAGAAGGGAGACTCCAAGGGATAAAATTTCATTATGCATCAGCTGGAGCAGCTGGAGGATAATTGCAAATATTTCTAATATTATTTCCAATGAAAGATCCTGATAGGAAATCTCATAGGAGACGTTTAATTATACATTAAAACGCATTTTAAACCGTTAAAAGGCGTTTTAACGTCCGTTAAGTCGCGTTAAAACGCTTTTTAAACCGTTAAAACGCATTTTACACCGTTAAAAAGCATTTTAACGTCGTTTAATTGCATTAAAACGCATTTTATTATAAATCATTTAAGAGCGTTTTAATGACCATTTAATTACGTTAAAATGCATTGTAAATCATTAAAAAGCGTTTCAACGTCCGTTTAATTGCTTTCAAACGCATTTTCAACCGATTAAAGCTTTAGAAAGCAGAAGCTTTAGAATTTCGTGAGAAAACGCATTTTAGATCGTTAAAGAGTTTTAACGTCCGTTTAGTTTCCGTTTAACGCGACATAACGTCCGTTAAATCGCGTTAAAACGCATTTTCAACCGATTAAAAGCTTTAGAAAGCGTTTATGTAATTCTAACAAGACCAGTAAGTTTTCTGCTTCCCTCTACCAAAATTTCTCTCAAAATATAAATTCCCATTGGAGTTCTTACTTTTCCTGCAAATTCTCAATCCCAAATGACACGAGACTTTTCCAAAAATCAATTTATGAACTTACCAACTCATTCTCCTGGACATTCATTGTGCACGTGGAATAGACAATCCTCTTGACTGCTGGGAAGTTCTTCATGGCGTGACAGAGTAGTTTCAGCTGGAGTCTCGACAACTTTCCGATGCGCTCCTCATCGTATTCCGTTCTCTCGCGCGTCTGAATCTGCTGCAGAACTCCACTGCCTGAGCATGATGGGTCCAGCAAGATGAACTCAACTCCCGGAGCATCAGCCTCAAAGACATCCAGAGCGTCTATATGCATCGGCTGCACAATTGTGCTGCCTGAATTATCGACAAACTGCCGAAGAGTATCGATACGCCTGTGGTGATTCTCTAACGCGTAAACGACTCCCTTATTCTTCATCATCGCCGCCATTTGGATGGTCTTGAGTCCGGGCGCTGCACACATGTCCAACACTCGGGATTTTCTCGTTGGCGCGAGCAGAAGAGGCGCCAGACAGGAGGATTTGTGCTGCAGGACGACACTGGTGTCCGCCACGAGTTGATGAGTCGCCCAATAACGCTTCGACGAGGAAGGAAAAGCAAAGAGATTCGGCACATGGAAGTCTTCAATAAATTCCTGATCTCCTAGATTTTTCAATGTCTCCAAGTACTCATCGTATGACGCAGAAGCCGGAAGTTGCTGCCAACCCTCTTCCATGCTCAGGTACTCAAGGATCTCCCGCACCTTCACTTTCAAGGTGTTTATCCGGACATATCGGGGATGTTTAAATTCCTCGGGCTGAGTTAATAATGTCTCATCTGCATTCTCTAGCTCTTTTTCGTAGAGTTTTCGCAACTTTTTCTCATAGGAGAGGACAGTTTGCACCGGTTTGGATTGTCCATTGAGCTTCCCGTTGCCGAACAGCAATTCTGCCACGAGAATCTTGCAGAGGAATGGATTGAAATGCTCCTCCAGTAGGATTTCACTTCTTGCAATGACAGCATCAAGGATTGGCTTTCGCTGGAGGATTATTATTATCAGCTTGCAGAGTCGACCGATGCGCTAAAAAGAGAATTTTCTTACATATAATTGGGAATCTTTGGACATTTTCCCGGAAAACTAACCGCATGTTTCTGCTCATAAATCATGCTCCTCATGGATGCTCCATCCTGTTCGTATCTCTGCAAAATCTTACTGGCCACCCTGTACTGTGTTGGAACTTTAACTGAATGAGTGAATTCTTTAACTTCTTCGCTCATGATTTTCAATGAAATTCACAGAGAAATAACTATTAACAAGAAAAACCACGTTCTCTGCTGTTTTTGTTTACTTTCTAGTGACGAGAAGTTGGCCACGAAAGTGACAACGCGAATAGGCTTTTTTAGACGAGTTCCCGGAAAAACGTAAACAGGAGGTTTATTAGTGAATTTTCCTGGCCAGGAATCATGGAGGAGGCCGCCGGAGTGACTGATTCCCCCAAGAAGGGTCCCACCCTGTCTACATCGACATCCAGCTTTGAGGCTCTGGATCCCCATGATCCGAATTTATCGCGCCTGGCGACGAAGATGTTCCAGAAGACTGGAGATTTCATCTCCAGTGAACTCACAGGACCTCTTGAGGACTACCGGCTGCTTGAGAATATGAACCGCGCCACCATCTCCAAGTACTCAGACATGCAGCAAATCACAGAGAATTTATCAGCCTCCACGGCGGAAATGAACGGAAAACTGGAAGAGCTGGTAAGGATTACAATAGATTTATCTGGAAACTCTGGAAGGTAATTCATTAATCATTTTCAGATGCCTTATTTGGTGCAGATCGACGAGATTGACGCCACAATTTCAAAACTAGAAGTTGCCGCCTACAAACTGGACGCTTATTCGCAACAACTGGAGGCAAAGTTCAAGAGTTTAACACAGAAGAAATAGCCAAAAAGTGTTTTTATTTAGAAATTACCCAATTAAATACATTATTTGCATTCCCAACCAATCATCCGAGGAGTAATTTAAACACAATCGCTATTATGTTGAGGAATATCAGCGGATCTGCGGGAAAAACAAATCATTAGCTCCTCTAGAATTCCCTCATCTCTCGGATACTTACACTTGACAACTGTTCTGATGGATCTAATGAGATTGAGCATTTGTGTCTTGACTGTGGGAGGCTCACCGAAGCCCTGAACACTCGCATTGGAGCCCCATCCGACTAAAAAATACCCCAAAAGTTGGGTTACTTTCCTGTTTCTCCCATTTCCCAATACATTTACTTACTCTTCGCCAGGAATCTCTCTTCGTGGAGGATACAGACGGCGTTGAGACACAGCAGAGAGGCTTCAATTAAATTCCACAGCGTAAACATCGCGAAAAGATCACGCAAAAATCATCTAAATTGTGTTTTGGATGGCAACTCGTCGAAAGATGATGTCAGCCGGTCGAAAGCCGATCGCCGAATAGGCCCGCCCGAGCCGCAACGAATAGGCGCCCGAACTTAGTCAGCCACTAGTGTTTTTGTTGCTAATAGTTTGTTCAGGGAGTGCTGGTGGAAATTTTAGTTTTATACTGCTTCATCTGTGCCAATCGTATTAATTATATTGATTTACGCTGCAATAATTGTACATCGAACAGTGGATTGACACGGCTGATGCCAAAAGGTAAGATTTCCATCTGAAAAGTGATTTTCTCAATTTAGCTCTGTTTATTTCCCTTGTCACTCCATCCGACGCCTTATTTGCGTAACAATGAGTGCGGAGAGATAATTGGTGTGGTTTCGTGTCATTTGCACCAGAGACTGCACTTTGCCTCCCTCCACGGAGTGGCTCTTTGTGTTGCCCCCAGACGCCCATTTGGCCTGAGATTTATTGAATAACTTGCTTATTAGTAATCCCTGGATCTCACCAGTGACACTTGTTGGGACAAAAGATATTTCATCAGTTGGTAGTTTGGCTCAATTACCCACTTCCGGAACATGCAATTAATCTCTCTGTTTTATCTATTTGTATCATAGCACATTCATTTGCTCGCTTAAATTTAATAATGAGGCAATAAAGGTTGACATGGGGCCCCAATTTCTACCCAAATCACCGGCTCAGGGCAGTAAATACTCGGATAACTCAGATAGTAATGGGAGGTGGTGGGTTCCGGAATGACAGGGATTTCAACGGCAACTGCCATTATGTTCACTGACTTGGCTGAAAATTTCAAGAACAATTGTTTTGATAGTCATTTTGATGATACAGAAATATAACTTGGCCTTAAATAATTATAGCTTTAAAATGACACCGGAATCATCAAAATCGGTCGGTAAATGCGCCTTCTATAGCCATTTTAATTACGACCTTGAGATGACCTTGCCGCCATTTTGAAACATTTTGGGGAAATCTTCTTTTTCGAATTTTTTCGGTCTCATGCGTTTAAAATCATTGGAAAGTGATCAGTTTATTGCTCTTTTAACTTGTAGCGAATTTGAACAATCATTGTATCAATAAATAGGTATGAAATCAATATAAATCCGCTTTCTATTTAATTTCACTCAATTGAAAAATGATGTAAAACGAGATGAAGTGAAAATTAACATAGTAACGGGACAATTTTTGGTACAAATAAATAGAGAAATTTATAAAGCATAGCAAAAATTGTAAAATCAAAAAATATAATGCGAATATTTAAACGACCTTCCCACGTCTTTAATTCACAATCCAAACAGAGGAAGAAATGCGTCTTGAAGTCTTGAAAGCATTCTAGACAGAATAAAACCAAGTGTTCGTGTTGATATTGTCGTCCGAATATGGATTGAAGGAATATTAATTGAAATTTATTTACCGTATAAAACAATCAAAGATGGTGAATTCTTCTCTATTTGCTCAAGCGACAAGACATATTCTCCTCGGGAACAATAAAGTCTCTCTGCGGTCCTTGGAAAATCTGTCCCGCTGCCCACGAAATAACACCCACGCATATCAAAAATTTTGCTCGAGAAAAGGAAGAAGAAAAAGTACGTCTTTATACTTTGTTGAGTTTGCTTATCATTAAGAAAGCTTTGCTGCGGAAGATTGTGGCGACTTTGTGGAAATAATGTAACTCTGTGATTCCCCGAAAATTATATTATTCTTCTCTGAACTCTTTATAACAGCTGATAACAGAAAGTTTGCCGGGGAAATTGATTTAATAATTTCCTCTAGATTTTTCCCACAAATTATGCTTCTCAATATTCTGACGATTGTTCTGACGTGCATGTAAATTGTCTCTCTCTCTGTATTACGATCTGATGATAACAGAGTCAATCAATATTGGAGGTGGTAGAAACGGTCGTGTGGAAAAATATAAATTCTCAGAAATATGTTTCTCTGACTGTCAATTGATTGCTAGTGGAGGCTGATGAATGAGTATTAAGGCAAGGGGATTAGACTTCGGAAAGCGCTTACTATTTTGTTATTCAAAAGATGGGTTGTGTCTCGGCTGATAATAGGAATTAGCTAAATTATGTTAGCGTTTGTGTCTCCACTATGAATATACCGCTTTAGACAAGTCTATCTATGCTTTTAGACTAGGTTATTGGTGAAAGGAAGTTTATCTTTTTATTATCGGCTTATCGATCAACTTTAGATTACTAAATTGATTAAAAGAGCTTTTTAAATAAAATAACAATCTCTTTTTATAAATCTACTCGTCGAAAAGGCTTAACAACTCGTCTAAATAGGTCTATTTATAGCAGAGACACCCACTATATTAGCCAAGCGAGACATGAACCATAGTTTAATACAGTTTGTGGAATCCTTGATGGGAAAAATGAAAAAAACTCGCGAAAGACTGTAGAGGGAGTCTTTGCTCCCAGTGACTGCCGAGGACACCCAAAGTCACTTACAACGCTCCGCGCGTGTGCACTGTTTGAGCTGCTCTACGTGATCTGAACTCGTCAACACATTCGTGGAACGTTCGAACTAATAACCCTCGAACGATTACCTAAAACAATTCTTGCTCTTTGCTTGAACAACTATTTACTATACTGCTTTCAATTTGAAACGCCCACACGAGTTTTAGCAATAAAGAGTCATTTTTCTCGGCATACAAATAGAGAGAGAGACTCCCTCCCAATAATTGAGTGTGTGAACGCGGAGAGTCAACACGTAATGCGGGTTTTAGTTGTGGTTTAGCCGCTCAATGGCATTCAATTGAACCACTGTTTTTTCCATTCAAACAACCAATTGGTCTTGTGCATATGGAGGAAAATTTCATCGATCTTCATTCTTTAAGTGAACTTCCCGGTTTTACTGGCCAAACCGTCCAAAGTATTTCTCCTTGAATGTGATTATCGCATTTATATTCTCTCAAAAGAACAGAAAGAAAGAAAAACCACAGTGTATTTTTTTTGCTTATTGGTGTGTTTTCTGTTTCTCCACAGACAGTGACTTGGAATACGCGAGGAGGTGAAGATGAGCCAGACGGGAAGATAGTGAGTCAACCCGGAGTAAACATAAGTGGGTGCTGCTGTGGAGCACTTGGCCGCAGAATCAGAACTTTCTTTCAATTGACTCAAACACCGGATGGGGAGAATTTGATTAGAGTGCAAGTGATTGTGATTCACAACAGAAATTGTGGCCGAAAAAGAAAGGCAAAAGAAGTTTTTTTTCTGGGGCTTTTGCGAAGTGGCGACGAAAAAGAAATTACGACTTTGCTGATTCTCATTTCACGATCAAACACCTCGTATTCGACGCAAAGTGACATAGTTTTTTCTCTCTGTAGTCTCGGCATTTGCAAAAAGTGTTTTATTGTGTGATTCAGAGAGGAAAATTCACCTGAGTGATTTGCAATGACATTGTAGAAGTGGAAAAGTGCTGAAAAGTCCCCAGAAAAAGTGTTGAAGTTTTGATTTTCAAGAAGTGCGTCGTGTATGAAAAAGAATGGCTCGAGGAGGATTTCAACTGTGTGACACAATGGCCTCAATATTACTGATAATTGGCGTCATTAATATTTGTGTCCACGTATTGGCTGTTGATCTCGAGGGACCGAATATCTGCAAGAGAGAAGAAGAGTAAGAATCCAAAAATTTTCCACTCATTGCATGTTATTCCTTATGCGTGATTGACCAATGAATGGATTAAATTGATATTTGAAATTATGAGGTCAAATTTCAGTGGGGAAAGCAATTAAAGTTGCTTATTTAGCAGCAGAAATTCACACTTTGTTCTAGAAAAAAAAGTTAGAAGTTGAAAAAATGTGTTCAGGAATTAATAGTTGCGTCTCTTTATGGTGAGATCTTTATAAATTGTGAAAACTCCTTGCATAAGATCTAAAAGTTGTTTTTATGTGTGTGAAAGTTTATAAGGTTTATGATAGAGCTTTGTTTTATCTAATCACATTGTTTTGTTAGATATAAAAACTAAATGGGTCAGAAAATCTCACGAGAATCTTGCATATTCTTTCGTCCTTTTGCTTTAAAAGCCATAAAGATGATTTTCAATGTTAATTATCCGAAGCTAATTTGTTGAAGAATCACCTAAACACATTTTAACACCACGTAAAATAAAAATAGTCACGTATTGGGATCTGTGCATGGAATGTGCAAGTCACAACGTATGACCTATTGCTCTACTGATTTTAAATGCTTCTGGAACCGTGAAATTCTCCAAGTAAAAAAATAGTTTCTTAAGAATATTTTTTTCCCAATTTGTGGATGATTTTGCAACTTTATGTTGTTATTTTCTTTTTTCTTTATTTTATTTAACTCTGAAATAAACAATGCGATCCGTTTTATTGATCTTGTCGAAGACTAATGGGTGAAATTTGATCATTGGCGGGTTAATATTTTATATTATAATATTTCTTTTATATCACAATTTCTTTTTTTTCATGCGAATTATCACGAAAGCCATTAAAAACCGCATAAAATCTGGAAATTTCTGTGCAATATCGAAAATATCTAAGCATTGCTCAACTTGTCTCTCAATTGCCTTCAATCTCGCAGTAAAAAGTGCATAACTCTCCGGTTTATTTGCTCTCTTATGACTCTTATGGTATGTGTTTGTGTACAGAACCACCTGTTGTAACCGCAAAGTGCCTGTAGAATTGAGAGGTTATAAGAATGTTGGTTTATAGATTGGAAGGGAGAGATATTTATTTAAAAAAAAATGAGTTTGGAACGTGCCACAATCTGCAATTTCGATATCATTTGGTGACTTTACTCACTGTATTCTCTGGAAATATTAATGAAATGCTTATATTCAGCCAAGCGGCAAATAATCACTCACACGAGTATTTTTTTATATATCTAACATCTATCTGTATTTTTTACATAATTTATAATCACAATTACTGGGATATTTCAATGGTAATCACTTTTTTTCTCTCTAGAGCAAAATTACAGCTCTTGTAGTTTCTTCCTGTGAGTTTCATTGGGAAATTTTAAACATTATTTTTGTTGTATATCACAGAAGAATGTCAATGAGTAATTTCTTGAGCCAGGGAAGTGAATAAATTGAATAATAAAATGTGGTTTAAACTCACTTATTTAACTGCATAAATTGAGCCCAATGAAGGGAAATTAATGTGCAAATATTTTAATTATTAGGTTCAATGAATTTCTCGCGGAACAAACATTATATTCCAACATCTTTTTCATCTCAATATTATTGCTTCTTCTTCATGCTTTCTCCTTTTAGTTTTGGTTTATTAAGTGATCGATGAGATCATTCTTGGAGTTCATTTGTTTATTATAAACTTCCTCTCTGTTCAATATGAACACAGAATTTAGTGGAGTATCGAAAATGAATGAGTAAGATAGAGAGATGAAAATTGACTCTAATGTAAGCAAGAAATACCTAATTTTTGCTGACGTAGAATAATTTAATTATGACACACAGAGTTCGGTAATGCAAAACCTTATGATTTTTTTTTGGTTTCTCTGATGTAATCTCTGTCACTGTACTATATTTTTGCACATAATACAATATTCATTGTACTTTGGTTGACAATCAAAGTCTTTTGCAAGCAACTGGAGAAAAGACTTTGAGCCACTGAGCTTCATTATTATCCGATTTAATGGGAGAGAGTATTCAATTAGGGGGTCTTTGTTACAATTTTGAGTAATCTCTTGCAAATTATCGTTGGGTTTTCTTATCTAATCCAATGATTTCGGCAAAAATTTAAATTATAACCTAGTTCTGGCTCTTTTTTAGATAATTATTAAGTCAATAATGTAATGGATTTCCTTCCCTTTCGTGACATATAATAAGTAGTTTAGTTATATGATTCAATTTTTTGTGGAAAGTCCATTATTTCCAACTTTAACGATTAAATATTTAATGTTGAGCAACTTTGTGTGTTTAATATGATTCATGATGAAAATGTGAAAAGTCAAAGCGATAAAACATAAAAAAAATCTTTTCATTATCCTAAAGCAATATATTATCATTTTTCTTTTTGAGGTCATTATATGCGGAAAAATAATATAAATAAACAAAATAAATATCTTATCAGAATCAAGTGTTTTGAGTCAAGAGAAAGAGCTGATAGTGAATTCTCGGAAGAGAATCTGAAGAAATTGAAGTTAAGAGAAAACGAAATGTGAGGGTGATAAAAATAGATTAGAAGTAAACCAGCAATTTTGACCTACATGAATATTTCACGGAAATTCTTGATCGACAATCATTCCCACCCAGAAACCAATAAAAGTATATTTTTTCTTACCCATTTAGAAAGATAAAGCAACATAATATTACTCTCAATCTCAAGTTTATATGGTTCAAAATGTTGACGAGAAAATTTGCATGAATCATCCAGTGATATTTCTTTAGCGTATTATTTTTTTCTTTAACATACATAAATACAAATAAATAGCAGATGTTGATGACTTCCTTTTTTCTCGCTTTACAGTTTTCTTAATCTAATTGCGTTTTTTTTTCTCTATTGCTGCAGATATATTATTGAGGTGGTGACAGTTGAAAAGCAGGCATACCAAGAATTAGTCAAGGAGTGGTGTTTAAATGTTCCACCGAGATGTGAAAAATATAAAATAAAATTCCGGGACGTTAATAAGACTCAGCCAATCGCCAAGAAGAGGATTGTGAAGGAGTGCTGTGGTAAGTGAAATATTATTTGAATAATTACATAGTAAATAAAATGGACATCAATTTTGAAATTAATCTGGAATTTATTTAAAAAAAAATCAATAACTTCTCTCTCGATTTACTGGTGTATTTTGTAATTAATACCACAAAACGCGTGGCAAAATTTCCTGATGATGAAATGGGTAACTTGAGAGCCCAAAAATAATCCCATGACTGATTTCCAGAGGGCTATGGCAAGAATGCGGCCGGAAATCGATGTATTCCGATCTGTACGAACTTGTGCCAGTATGGCATTTGCATGGCGCCTGATTTGTGCAAATGCGAGCCGGGTTATGGTGGACCCTCCTGTGATATCAGCTGTCCGCCAATGACTTGGGGCCGAGATTGCTCCAAGAAGTGCGACTGCGAAAATGGCGCAACATGTGATCCGTACAATGGCAAATGCAAGTGCGCCAAAGGGTTCATCGGTGAACGGTGTGAGGACAAGTGTCCGGCCGGGAAGTACGGCGAGGGATGCACTGAGGTGTGTAGATGCGAAAATGAAGGGGATTGTGATCACATTTCGGGTGAATGTCTCTGTCAGCCAGGATGGACGGGACCACTGTGAGTATTTCTATTGATTTTTCCATCAGAAAAACATTTTAACGAGCCCTTCTTGTCATCATTATTCTTGCGGGGGGAGAGGGAGTAAAAGGGTCCTTGGAAACATTCCTCCCTCAAGGCTAAATATGGGTTTTTTGGATATTCTCAATGCAAAATGAGCTTTGCGATTGACACAATCCAAATAGGATTTTCCCACATAATCCCCTCAAAATGTCTCTAATGGACCAAGGTTTTCAATTATTTTGCGGTTGGATGTCTATTTTACGTGGAAAATCGATATATAGAGATAGAAAAGGAAAATAAATAGAATAAATTAATCCAGATAGAAGATTGAAAGGCATGATAAGGCTCTGATTCTCTGATTTAGAGATGGATAGGTTTATTTAATAGGGAAAGAAGAGACATTAAAGTAGAAAACCGTAATGTTTTTAAAGGAAATTTTTAACGATAGCTTTTGTTTTTTTTAATTGAAATTTTTTGTATATTTAAGTTTTGTAGTTTGAAAAACTTGTGGGGGAGATATGTATTAAAGTTCTCTCAGTCATTTATGTATATGCAAAGTGTATGGACCGCTTTCCTCAAAGAAACATCCCGACTCCCCCGGCAATCAAACTCACTGCTCTCTTATCATTATGCGAACTCTTAACTCTTCTGACTCATGAGAATAATTGAAATTTAACTAAATCACTTACAGTTGCGACGAACAGTGTCCTGAAGGAATGCACGGAAGTCGATGTCAGCAGGAATGTCGATGTCAGAATGATGGCAAATGTAATCCCACCGATGGTAAATGCGACTGCCCACCTGGATGGATTGGCAGTGTGTGTGCCAACCGGTGTCCTTCGGGCACTTTTGGGGCCAACTGTTCGCAGAACTGTGAGTGCTTCAACAACGCGTCGTGTCATCACATCTTGGGTGATTGTGAGTGTGCTCCCGGTTTTATGGGTGACAAGTGTGTGGACGGTTGTCCTAGTCATCGTTTTGGCATCAACTGTGCCGAGGAGTGTCACTGCAAGAATGGGGCAAAGTGTGATCCTTCCGATGGACATTGTTCCTGCACTCAAGGGTGGACGGGAGTGGATTGTGGGGAAAGAATGTGCGAACCGGATATGTATGGGGACAATTGCACGCACAAGTGTGAGTGCGATAAGGAACACACGGACATCTGTCATCCCTGGACGGGTCGCTGTGACTGCCTGCCGGGTTGGAGTGGAGAATTCTGTGATCGTCCGTGTCCCATTCTCACGTACGGACGCAACTGTCAGTTGTCGTGTGATTGCCAGAACAGCGGTCAGTGCTCCAATATAAATGGCACGTGCTTCTGTGCTGCCGGATTCCGTGGGGAGCATTGCGAACAGCCCTGTCCACCGGGATTCTACGGTGAGAATTGTCTGCAGAAGTGCGACTGTCAGAATGGGGCGAAGTGTAATCCGGAGATGGGTCAGTGCTCGTGTACAACCGGTTGGCAGGGGCACGCGTGTGACCGACCGTGCGCCCCGAAGGAGGAGAACAACGCCCTCACGTACTATTACGGTGAGGGATGCAATAAGCGCTGCGATTGCCGGAATGGAGCCGCGTGTAATCCACAGAATGGCACGTGCACCTGCAGTCCTGGATGGGAGGGTGAGCATTGCGAGAAGAAGTGCGATTTCGGATACTTCGGACAGGATTGTCGGCAGAAGTGCGAATGTGTGTCCAGTAATACGCATAATTGCGAGGCGTCGACGGGGAAGTGTCACTGCAAGCAGGACTGGGGAGGTGAGTAATCTTGGTTATCAATAGAAATTTATCACAGAGAAATATTTATTAGGTATTTATTTTTCTCTTTTGAATTATTCATATTTTCAAGATTCAAATGAGTAATGATTGAGGAATTTTTTCGTGAAGCTGTTAGCTTTTCAATCACCTTATTATTTGCAAAGCAAACTAATTGGTCTGCAGACTCTCAACAGTTGATTCATCTCTATAAAATATTATTGCTAAATTAATTGGTTTAGTCTTTGTTTCATTGACAAAGGCAGAAAAAGGCAGAAAAATGTAAAATTTTAAGAGGAAATTCCTGATTTCGATTCTATTTCATCCAAAATTAATTTTCTTGCTAATAAAATTGAAAATCCATTAAAAATGGATTTCAGTTCAATAAGAAATGTTGATAATATCATGAAATAGGTGCCGAAATAATCAATATCTTGTATTTCGTGATATAATAACTGATATCATAGTCACACATACAAAGTGTATGGACCGCTTTCCAAAATTTCAATGTACTTTCAGACAATATTTGATCAAAAAACTTAGGAATTATTACTTTTTAATCAGGATAAGCTATGAATCTAGTCCTAATGAATTTTTCCTTCTCTAAAGGTGTTCACTGTGAAACTCAGTGTCCAATGGGAACCTATGGTGAACAATGCGAATACATTTGCACCTGCATGAACAATTCTTCTTGCGACCCAGAGACTGGGAAGTGCATCTGCTCGAGAGGTTGGACGGGCTTTGAATGCCGAGATCCTTGTCCGCTGGGCTTCTACGGGCTGGGATGCAAGGAGGAATGTACGAAGACAAATCACGGGAATGAGACAACCTGCGATCATATCACAGGCGAATACAAGTGTCGTCCCGGATATATGGGACTCATGTGTGAGCATCCCTGTCCAGCTGGTCTGTATGGGGCTCAGTGTAGTCTCAAGTGTGACTGCTACAATGGGGCGGAGTGTTCCCACATCACGGGCCAGTGTCAGTGCCTGCCCGGATGGACGGGACCAAATTGCAAGGAACCGTGTCCAGACAATTACTACGGCAACAATTGCGCGTCGCAGTGCAAATGCGGCAAGAATGGCAAGTGCCGGAAGAATGATGGGAATTGCATTTGCCGGAACGGATACATGGGGCCCAGATGTGAGGAGCTCTGCCCTGAGGGATTCTATGGGCAACACTGCATGGAGCTGTGCAACTGCAAGTCCAGCCAATTTGTCTGTCACGCCGCTCACGGATGCGTCTGCCGGTCGAACTACAAGGGAACTAATTGTGATATTCCTATCATTGCTGGACCTGAGACGATAAGAGCGGAGGAGACGAGTGAGTATAGATTTTCTCCCCATTTTCTTTATTTTTTCATTAATTGTATTGGAATGACTCAGGTGGTGCCTAATTAAATTTTCAAGCTTAATTAAAGGTGGAATAATTAGTGATTCATTGTTTGTGGGTCTTCATGAAAATTTCATTGAGCGAAAAGGGAATTAATTGTGATCTTTATTGTGAAATCCATTAACTGAGAATTGAAAGAGAATTCATAAAAAATTCTAGTGTTTATAAAAGGTATAATCAGTAAAAATCTATAAACCGAGTAAAGAAAAGACTTTCTTCATTCAGAAAAATTGGTTTTCGAAGAGCGTTATCTTAATTAAATACAATTCATTAAGCTGTTAGTGTTGCGTCGGACGGGAAAACTTATGACTCTTATTGTTTTTTCTGTGAATGAATAACAAACGTTGATTTCTGAAACAAAAAAAACTAAAAAACAATTTTTTAATATACCTATTATAAAAGAATCTTTTATGAAGGTGTTTGAGAAGAATTTTCTTGTCTGTCAAATTTAAATAAATTCTAATTCAATTTGTGACTTTTAATTTTCCAGCATCTGCTAGCCTTGTCTTCGGTATCATTGGCGCCTGCAGTTTAGTTTTGCTGTTGTTCATCCTCATGTTGCTGTACTACAGGCGTCGCTTGGCGAATATGCGAACAGAAATAATGGCTGTTCAGTATTCAACGGATCCTCAAGCCTTCCCGGAGCGACATCACTTTGACAATCCCGTGTACGCCTTCCAGGGGCAACAACAGGACAACATTCGGCTGCTCAACAACATTATAAAGCCAATGAGTGTCAATCGATGCAACGAAACTGATTCGACAATAAGCAATGGAAGTCGAGCTGGAGCTTACTCGACCAATTACAGCTCGGATATGTCTCAGAAGAACTTCAATGCTGATCTCACGAATCCCAACATCTATTATAGCATCGAGGATCCCACCAAGGAGGATCACGTGTATGATGAGATCAAGCATAAGGAAGAGTGCAAGGATATTGGTGAGTAGAATATTTTCATAGTTGATTTGAGGGGGTTTTGATGTGGCTCTGTGTCTTGGTTGTTCAGAGAAAGAGTACGATCATCTGGATTATGCTCGTCCAGGGAGTTCCTTTAAGGCTCACTATCATCGCATGGCGAATAGTCTGACTCCTCCGAAGGAGATAAATCTTCCCAAAGTCATTAATACAGACACGAATCAGCCTCCACAGTCAACCACAGTGGACATCACGCCCCCACCGGAAGATGCTTCCGACGATGAGAGGCCAGAGAAATAGAGCTGGAGGTTCAGGGAGGTGAATCAAGTCACAAGACTCCCATTTAGTCCCAATGACAATATGAGCCATGTATTTTTTTGTAATGTGAATTTATTGACGGAAGTTTCACGATCCTGTCTCATTTGACTGCATTTTGTTCTTGCTCAACAACTTTTTTCTGCAAAAATATTTTTAGGTATATAAATAGTGTTTCACACGACTCGTAAGTCAAGTGCCAATTTATTAATCGACACTAGTGAAAAAGAAAGTATGTTTTTCATGTTTTTTTGTATGAATTTCATTGATTTTCTTAAGAAATTGTTTGGAAAATCAATTAGTTCGAGATTCCGAACTAAGAAGAGAAAATCTTTATCTTTTAAATGTAGTTTTTAGGCCGAAGATTCAAGAAAAACACGGATGATGCTGATTTTCATACTTTTGAATGAATGATTTTCATACTTTTGAGCAGTTTATTGTAAAACCCCGTAAAACAATAAAAAAAAACTCAAAAACTCTTAATAAAAATTCTTTTGAACGTATCCAAATGAGATTCTTCAAAAGTATGAAACACATACTTTTTTTTACTAGTGTCACTTGTTTTAAGGTCTGCTCAAAGTTACTAATTTAAAAATAACTAAAAGCTGAGCAAATTGTCATGCAGTGGAAATATTTGCAAGAAAAATTCTAAAAAAAAATCCATCGATAAACCATAAATCATATCCTTCAAGATTTTTACTTGAGTGAAAATGTTAGAAGTTTGCTCAAAATCCATTTCATGAATGTTCCAAATTATCAACTTGTGATATTAACACGCGTTACAAAAATGTTTGTGAAGAGTTGAAAAGAAAATTTTTCTCTTCTCATCTGAGAAATTAAATCAATTTATACAATTTCGTGTGAATCACATAAAATTGCGCTTGTGAGACTCAATATTTTTTCTCTAATTGACTTTCTCTTGGGATATGTTGCATTTTTATTTCACGTCAAAATTCTTTTTATTACTTTTCTATCATTTCGGAAGTTGAACGCAAAATGAGGTGAAATTCTGTGATATTTACCAATTTCTGATATATCATTTAAAATATTTCTTCGAGGAAAAAAGAAAATGAAAGTGTTTTTTTATATATTTTTTAATTGTTGGCAATTAACGATATTTTTTCAAGCGCAATATTACCTCAGAAATTGACGAAATTTTGAAGCCAATTAGGAGAAAATATTAGGAAAGATGTTTTGATTAGGGCTTGAAGCTTTGAAGAATCTATAATTATAAAATTTTATTGAAATTGTTAGAAAGACAAGAGCAAGAGTGAGAGCAATTTTATATCAAGTTTTCCGTGTGTGTGACGTGTTTTTTTTTTGGGGTGTGAAAGTTTTTATATTGTTAAGGAGACACAGGTTCTTCGATGAACTATAAATTGTGTCACTGAATAGGTAATTAATACTCCGATATTTCGAAAGTTTTGATCGTGTTAATCTTGAAAGACAAACAGCGAAAATATCCCTTGGAATAAATCCCATCCGATACCAATTTTGTGCAATTTTTTTGCGTGCCGATAAAAAAGGAAAATCCCTGCCCGAATAAAAGATATCCTTTTTTGATTTAGTGCTTCTCTTGATTTTGCAAACGATGAATATTAGTGCATTTATTTATGATGCACAATTTGCATAAAAAAAATAATTAGAGTGTGAATGTGTGGTTTTAAGAAAAATATTAAATATATTGCTCTATTATAGAAAAAAACATATATTTTTAGAGTAATTTTTTCTATAGACTAATTATATATTTAAGTGTGATTTGGACCTTTATTATATACATCAGTATAAGTGTCAGAATAAAGATTTTAGGAGAGAAAATGTTTTTTTAAAAAAAAAAACATCCCTTATGTTATCCAAGCCTCTCAAAAAAAATCAATTGTTTTCTCTAATTCGTCTTGAAATTATTACGTGAAATGAAGGGTTAACCGTTTCTGCGACTTTCGTTACTGTTCCAAATTTCAAAATATATTGAATATAACTTCACGATGTAGTCGCGATGTAGCCTTTCGACGAAAAGACGAAGAAGAAGAAGAGTTTGTTTTTGCTGGCTGACACCAAAATATTTTGATTTTTCCTAAGAATGGAAATCAAGACTGAAATTAAGGACGAAAATGAGGAATTTCCTGAATTCCAAACATTTACTAATCCATTTCTAAATAGTGTTGTGATTAAGGAGGAATGCGACGTTCAAGAACCACAAGAACTCAGGCTCAAAGCGAAACGCCGTAGGTAATTAACTAAAGAACATTCACTGAATATTTAAATGACATTTTATAATATTTCCCAAAGGAAAACACCCCATAATCTTCATGAGCCAATAGTCTTTGAGATAACAGAGATTAAGCCTGATCCAGACGAAGAGGAGGAGAACTACCGATGTGATACTTGTGGAAAAGGCTTTGTTGCTTTCAAGGAACTGCAGGAACATCTGAAATCTGATCACTTGGACAGTGATTCTGTCCAGGAAGATGTAATTGAGACTCCTCAAAGTCTTGATTATGAATGTGAAGCTTGTGGTGAATTTTTCCCTACTTACTTTGCCCTCTGGAGTCATCTGCAAATCATTCATGCCGTAGAAAAAAGTTATGAATGTCGCTTCTGTAAAATGGAATTCCAAACGAGGAGTCAAATGCGCCTACATATAAGGATAGCACATAAAAGGTATTAGATTGTCGCGTTGACATTTCACGTTTCAGTTTTATATACCTATATGGTGCCTTAGGTTTCATTTTGAAAGTCTTGAAGTGATTTCCATGATCGAAAACACTAAATGCAGGTGAAAAAGGCCGAAAATCGATGAAATAAGGGTAATTCTCAGTCAAACCGGTTTAAACCAGACTTAAACCGGTTTAATAGGGCTTAAACCACTTGAGGTCGACTAGAAATTGAAAATTCTTTCATATGAGTACTCACATGCCCATGTTTGGGTGAAAAAATATTTCGGTTGGCGGGGGGTGTGAGGGGGTGGAGGGGGTTGCAAATTGCGCGGGGAGTTTCCGAAGGTCATTAGAGTCACTTTTGGGTAACTTTTGGGGTCGTGGTAAAAAATTCTTTTTTTTTTTAATTTTCGCCCAAAAACATAATGGGGGCTGATGGGGGTGGGAGGGGGTGGTGAGGGGAAAAATTGTTCCACAAAAGTTACCTTGGACCTTCCCCTTTCCAACCTACATTTCAGAATTTTCCGGAAAAAATCTCCCTTCCGTGGAGACTCGGTCAAACAGACCCTTGCAAAATGTGCACACCTAGAATCAAATGGTTCTAGGAGCCTAGAACCTGGACTGATCAGGGATTTTAAGGCAGATTCTGAAAGTAGAAGAGCCAACGGTTCCATCGAGGCCGGTCTCGTCAAAATCTGACAGATGAAACCTGACTTCTAAGGCACCATATATATAAAACTGAAACGTGAAATGTCAACGCGACAATCTAATTAATTTACGTTACTTCTTTAATCCTAATACATAAAGCCAAGTGTGCATATTTGAATTGGCCTGATGAAACCATTAAATCTCGACCGAACGTGACTCCAGGAGTCCGAAAATACCCATCTCCAAAATGTTTGTGTGTCTGCCTGTGTGTCTGTCTGTCTGTCAGTGTGTTACCGCATCACAGCCAAACCGCTGAACCGATCCGGATGATATTTGGCATAGGTATAGTTGGTATCCCAGGTTGGGACATAGGCTATATGAAAACTTCCCCCACCTCCCTTATCTGGTACCTCCCATACGAATTTACCCCTTTTTTCGACATTTTTGAACTTTTGACCACTAAGATGAAGCACTAGCGGGTCGCGATGTAAGATGGGAATGATAAAGGTGGTCTCCTCTATAACTTTTGAGTATAGAGAAGTTGCCCCGCCTTCCCCTATTGGTACCTGTCATACAAATTTACCCATTTTTCGGGCATTTTCGAATTTTTGACCATAAAAATGAAGCGCTAGCTGCTCACAATGTATAAAGGGGTTAATTGGGGTAATGTGGCCTGTAATTTAACATAATAGGGGATTGCCCCCACCCCCTTTCGAGCCTTTCATACAAAGATCTCCTATTTTTGACTTTTTATCTCTTAAATGAATCTTCTCAATCAATTTAACGAACCCAAGTTACTACACAATCCACAAACCACGCAAAGAGAGGCGCGAAGCGCCTCGTGTCCTATAATACTGCTAAATGAAATTTCAAAATCAATTTAATAGACCCAGTTACTACAGAAACCACTCAAACCACGTAAAGAGAGGCGCGAAGCGCCTCGTGAATTTATAAAATAAAATAATTTAGTAGGTATAGTTTCACGCAACTAACAACGCAACCGACTAAAAGTATTCGTTTTTACGTGTGAAGTGAGTGACGAACTACGAATATAGAGATTTGAGAAAAGAATAAGAAGAAATGCATTGGCGTCGAAATTTTTGTGAACAAAATAGACAAAATAGCGTGTTTACTTCCTTACTTTATTATTGAATTCATTGAATTGTATAAATAAAATCCCTTTTATAATCATCCTTATCGTGAATTAAAAAAAAATGGAAACTCAAGCTGTGGACAGTGTTGTCGTGAAAGAGGAATATTGCGTCCAAGAATTAGAAGACACTCTAAGCTCCCACGAGATAAAAGCAGAACCCCACTTCCAATCCCTAGACTTCAAACCGATAATCCCAAAGGTGGAATTCATCATAGAGGAAGTCCCCATTGAGACTGGAAAGGTAGTGAAGCTGGAGGATCTTGAGGAAGCCCAAGGAAGCACCACAGATGAGATCCAGAGACACTTCAAATGCTCAGACTGTGACAAGACTTTCCGGACCCGCTCCAATCTCAAGGGTCATCTGGTCACTCACAGCGGAGAGAAAAATTGGAAGTGCACCTATTGCACCAAGTCTTTCTCCCTTAAATCTGCTCTCACAAAGCACTTGGTCACACACACTGAGGAAGGATCTCAGCCCTGCAGCATCTGCCAAAAGACATTCAAGAATTCCGTGACTCTCAAGCAACACATCGCGAGGCATTTCCTGGCCAAGAGGTATCCCTGTGAGATGTGCCATGTGAAATTCCGTCACAAATGCGCCCTCGATGCCCACATCCAAGTGGTTCACGAAAAGTAAAGAATCAATTGATGAGATTTACCTGGTCAGCTATTTAACAGAGACATTATTTTGCAGGAAGAAACGCTATGAGATCCGGAAATCAGAGAAGGACCCCTTCGTCTGTCCTCATTGCGGAAAGATCACGTATGAGCAGACTCTACATAAGCGCCACTTGATCGCTCATAGCGACAAGAGACCCTTTGGGTGTTCCATTTGCTCCCAGAGATTCAAGCATGAGCTGAATCTCAAGAGGCACATGAGCGTCCACAGCAAGGAGAAACCCTTTTCCTGCCAAGAATGCAATTTGTCATTCGCCAGGAATTCATATCTGCAAGCTCACATGGAGACTCATGGTGATAAGAGCCTAAAATGTCCTTACTGTGATTTGAAGTTTCACAAGGAGGAGAATGTGATGGATCACGTTAGTAGAATCCACAGTGGACTTCCTGCAGTCGAGGATGGTGAGGAAATTTGTTAGGAAATGGAAATAAAAACAAAAACTTATTAAAAATATTCTAAACAGGTGGAACAGGTGATACTTTCTCCTGTACCATTTGTAAAAATGTTTACAAAGACATCGAGGGCTTAAACGAACACGTAAAGACGCATTTTAGCAAAGAGACCTTTAAATGCGGAGAATGTGAGGAGACTTTTGCGTCCAAGCAGGGAATTACCAAACACTTACGTGAACATCATTCAGGGTAAAGCGAAGAAATATTATCCTATGAATAGGTATTTTAATTTGTTTTAGTACTTCTTTATCAGAAAATTTAACAGATTTGTTGGGAATTTAAATTTTGATTTGGGAAGACCAAAAATCCTCGGATTATCTTAAATTGTTGCCACATAAAGTAGTAAAGAGATTAATCTTATATTGACTTAATTACTGAATGTTGTTAAAACTCGTCAATTCATAGAGCTTCCTGGTCAGGGATCATGTCTAGAAGAATCCGGTAGTTTGTAATTTCTTTCGTGTTAGCAGGAGAATTACGATTTTTGTTCTTGATCTATTCGAGAAATTCAAAACCATATGAACAGGGATTTTCAACCGATTCCTCCCAGAACTTCCCGAGAATATCCGGAAAATCCCAAAACTTGCTGTTTCATCACAGAAGCAGCGATCAGATGAGGTGGCGAAAAATGCCTGGTGTAATGGTCAGGAAGTTCTGGGCTGAAGGCCTGGAATTTCCCTGACCAAATAGCCGGGAAGTTGTGGGAGGAATCTGTGGGAAATCCCTGTCCAGCATTTTGAATTTCTCGAATAGAGCAAGTGCATCTTAATTCTCCAGCTAAGACAGAAGAAATTACTGGCTCAAAATCGCACAAATTTATTAGACCCAATTTCGTTTCTTATAAATATTTCTTTATGAATATTTAAAACTTAAAAAAATCTGGTCTACATTCACATGAAAATTTTGTGTAGAGATTTGCGACTTATTTAGTTAGGGGATGAGGAGGCTTTTTCGACATGTTCACAAAATAGACAGATTGTATTATAAATAATACGTTTTAACCATTTAATTGTAATTACCTATATATACCTACCTATAGAATGAAAACAAATATTTGTAAAATAAAACAGACAATAAAATCAAAGCATTTTCTTTTGGTTTACAACTTAGGATATAATTATATCTTTATTGTGTCTGGGAGACATTACAAAAATACGCAATTTTTCTTAAATTTGCCGAACACACGATTTTTTTTTCAATGCCAATATTTACACAAATTACTCTTTACTTCTCGCTCTCCAACAGAGCATGATGAATGCCAAGATTCTGAACAAGATCAGAAGACAAACCAGTCCCAGGATATCGTACATGAAATTTTCCTAGTCATAAAAAAATTTTAAAAAAGGATTTGGGAAAGTAATTTCAAGAAAACTCACTTCTTTGAAGTTGAGAGTCTGCAGGATGATGGCTCCTGACGCTGGGCAAGTGATGTTAGCTCTATTGCAAGCAATTTCTCCGGGTTGAACACCCGCCCACTGATTGATGAGCAACGCCTCGTTGCCGTACTTGAACCAGGAGAGGTAGGAGAACCAGGCAAAATAGACAGGAACTGAGGCGGAATTGAGGAAGAAGCCGCCAAAGAGGAGGAAAGGAATCACAATGGGTGGACCAATTGACAGGGCCATGGAGATGGAGGAGCTGCAGCTGGAGATGAGGTAGCCAAAGGATGTGGCCACATTGGCCAACAGTACCATAATCAGAGCTGCTATGGCAAAATGATTGAATCCCGGCATCAAACCGATCATGGGATAAGTTATCGAGGTGAAGAGGATGGGAATGACAATGAAGATTGGCGTTTCGGCTATTGTTTTGCCCAGGAAGAAGGTGTCAGTGCGATAGAGGTGACTCCTTGTCTCACGCAGGAACACCGGCAATTCGGCACAGAACACATGAATGACGGCAAAGACATTCTGGAAGGTCATGTTGGTCAGGAAGATGAAGATGGCTCCATTGATGTTCATCACGCCATTCTGATCCATCTTCTGCTGGAAGAAGATCAATCCCACGAGAACGGATAGCATCTGGAGGAAAAAAAGAAGAAAAAAAATTTCTCTAACAGGAAGTCATTTGAGATAAATTTCCCATTTCCGGAAACTCACTAGAGTTTGAATGATGCGGACTTTCACGAGAAGCGGCTCTTTGATCATGCTGATCCAGGATCTCCAGAGAATAGCTCGGAATTGTGTCATCCAAGGTGCTCTGTATCGTTTCACTCCTCCGTCAATCCCAAAAGAATTATTATTGTTGCACTTCATCTCCTTTATCGTCTTCCTAATCCCTCCCGCGATCTCATCCCGATCAAAAGCATCGCAAATCTTATTAATTGCTTCGCGACTTTCCGCCTCATTGCACGTACATATGGCCAGGACTTGGATGAAGTGATCGGCTGGATTGTAGTTGGGTGGATAAGGTCTTCCGATACTGGTGAGAGAGTAGAATTGATTTCTGAGAATTGTGATTCTTTTGCAGCGAACTAAGGATATTAGAATAATTGAATTCTAAATTCAGAAAATATTTGCTGAGTTCCTGATGCTCTACAGTTCGTTTTGGCAAAGCCTTAATAGAACGCTATTTAGGATTTAAATAATCAGTTTGCAGATCATTTTTTTACTATTAAAAACTTAAGTTATAGGCGTGAGTCTTTAACTAGAACCTGTTAGGACATACCTCTATCCTAGCTGCAGAAACGCAATTTACCTGAGCAAATGTCTTTAAATTTAGAGGATTTTTTCGAAGGATTCATGAAAATCAATCAAGACGATTAACGAATCTCTGAAACTGCTATACCAGATCAATCTATTTCCAGTTATAAAGCTCAAGATGGATTAAAGTCAATTTAGATCATGCAAGACTATTATAATAAATTAGACGAAAAAATTATTTTTCTCTGATTTTCAGATTTAATTTCTAAGAAATTTCTTATAATCTTTCCGAAAATTGTGCAAATACCTCTTAAAGATTTAATTATGGGAATAATTAGAGCAATAATTGCAGGCTTACAAGCTCGTCTGATAAACACTTGAGGCTCAAATCCTTCAATTACCTTTTTTCTTTTTTATCATATTATTTTTTAATTGGGTGTCTATTAAGATTATGTGGAATGAATCACGAAGTGAAAGTCTTATCAATTTATAACTTAGATATGTTTCCTTATATAGATTATTCACGAACACGCTGAAATCTCTGAAGAGTAGTAAATTTAAATCATATGGCGACCATCGCGACCAAGGCGACCAGCCATATAAAGCTCTTCAGATTCGTTTAAGTGTTTGAGAAAATATTAGTCTAATAAGAAAAAAAGACCAGTTAAAGTTGATCTTCTAAGTCACAAAAACCGCAATTTGTTCTATTTTTAGTCTCAAAATGGATTAACAATAGAATAAGATAGGACAATTAATTAGCCAAATCTAGGTTCCAACATCCTACCTGTTGAAAAACTGCGTTGCCTGAGTTGGAGTCCCAAAGAAAGCCACCCTTCCATCCGCCATGAGGAGAAGCTTATCAAACATATTATAGAGCTCCGAGGAGGGCTGATGAATGGTCAGGATTACGGTTTTTCCCTTCTCAACGAGATTCTTGAGCACCTGCATAACACTGTAAGCGATAAATGAGTCTAAACCCGATGTGGGTTCGTCACATAGGAGCAACGGTGGATCCATTAAGGCCTCCGAAGCGAACGATAAGCGCTTCTTCTCGCCCCCTGACAAACCCTTAATCCTCCCTGGGATCCCAATCACCGTGTTCTGACACTTTGTGAGCGATAACTAAAAGGAAGAAAAACCGTCAAGAGATATTCAAAGTGAGATCTTTAGGATCTCACTTACTTCACTTAGGACTTCATCCACGCGCTCAAGTTTCTGTCTGTAGGGGATGTTCTTGTCCATTCGCACCAGCGCCTGGAAGATGAGGTGCTCCCTGGCTGTCAGGGAGCCAATAAAGAGATCATCCTGCTGTACATAGGCGCACCTGGCGCGTAATTCAGACGCCATCAGAGGGACTCCATTGAGAGCCCTCATGGCGCTGGAGGACACGTGGATGCCGGAGGGAGAGCGAAAAGCCAGTGTGTTGAGCAAGGTGGTCTTCCCGGCACCAGAACTGCCCAGAATGGCTAACAATTCTCCCCCACGAGCATAACCGGAAACATTTTTGAGCAGATGCTTCCTCGTTCGCATCGGCTGATGACTTTTCCCGCCAAAAGTCTGGCGCAACCGTGAGAAAACACTTCCGCCACCACTTTGGGGCGCCACATCTCCGAACACATCAATTCCCTCCCATGTGTACATAAGATCTCGCGATATGTCCCGTGGGATAGTGATTTTCATGGCGCCATAGGATCTGTGATCACTGGCCTCCGACAGATCGGGATACTGGAAATAGGAACTCGCATTGAAAATCATCACACAGACTATTATATTTATTCTTGCGAAGTGCTCAAAAAATGATCCCGCGTATCTCATGAATTTTCCGTATGGCTGTTGATAAGGAAGAAGACTGGTAAATATTTGAATCATGTCACTTTCATCCCACATAAATTATTGCAAAGTTAAAAAAAAAGTTGTCTTTTCTAAAGTATTCCCTCTTTTGCATTCCCAGCTGCCGAGAATTGCTAGAGAAACCATAGAAAATCGCGGGAAGAAACACGATAGCTCGGAATTCACTCTGAGACACTTCTCAATCAATTTTCTTTCAATAGAAATTCTCGCCAAAGAAAATCCATTAAGATAATTTTACGAAATTTTAATAAGGGACTCACCGAAAAAGATGAATTATTTTTAGTGTCCCCTATTAGGGGCTCGTTCTCTTCAAAACCAACCGTCATTTTGCCAACTTTTTCACGTAATATTCTACTCCCTGATGCTCCTTATTGAACACTACGAGATCTCAGAAGTCTCACGCAATTCCCACTTTCAACACTCTCTAGAATAATGAAGAGAAAAAAATCTTTAAACACTCTTATCACCCCAGATTTAATACTAAATCATACAAGACACCTTCTCAGAGAGTATTTTCTTTAAGCACACTTCACCACTTGAAGGTTTCCCCACGACTGAGTTGTGGCTTTCTATGCGTTCTGCGAAAGAGACAGACTTACGCGTAACATTCTCTCATTATCGGTCATTAGAATAGCAAACATATGAAAAATCTCTGACTTTATCTCAGAGTGTCTTAAATCATTTTCAACCTCATTAAATTGTATCTCCTCCATTTCTTGCTACCCTTAACTTATTTCTTTGCTCGCGTCTTCTGACGAAATGAACATTATCTTAGGAGAATGATTTATATTTATAACAATGCTATTATTGCACATAAATGCATTCGAAGGCCAAGTGACTCATGGTTGTTGGAAATATTAATATTTTTTTATATTTAATTTTTTTCGTAACAAAAAATCAATAAATTTCTAGAGGAATTACAACAGAATTGATAATAAGGGTTTCTTAAAATTTATAAATGAATTTTCGGTTAATTTCTAGCAGGAAACACGAAACAGAATCTCAGTTTCTAATGTTTCTGAGAGTCTTACAAGTTTCATTTCTAAGCTTGTGAACTTTAATAACAACAGGGACATAATGGGCCCGTTTGGCGTCTTGGTGCAGCTGATCCTCATGGGGATCGGTACCCTTAATTTAATCTAATCTAATCTCGAAAGCAATCTGATCAAATAATTTTGGAGAAGAAGACAGCAAGACTTAAACAAGAAAGAAAATAAAAAACTGAACTTTTGTGATCTAAAGTTTTGACTCAAAAAATTAATGTCTAGTCTAGATTGAAAGTCAATTCATAGAACGCAACGAAGACTCATCGTATTTGACGGTCTAAAATCAACGTGTGACCATTCAAGTGTTAAATTCTCTACTAAATTTATCGTAAAAACTGTAATTTTATTACCAAGACTCAAAAATGGCAATACTATCCGAGTGTGTTTCTCAGTTTCTCCGTTTATCCGTCTGTTATTGATCTGGAGGCCAAACGGTTGCAGATAGAAACTTCGGGTCTTCGGGAAACCCCCCTAAAGTTGACCCTGGGATCAGGACCAGGCCCTTCATTTTTCTAAAAAGTTTTTCAAGATCAAATATTTGAAATTCTTTTTTCAAGGGTTTTACTCGCTCCAAACCCATAATGTGGGTAGGTACTCATTGGAAAGGTTTTTGAATTTCCAAGACTTTTAGACCAGTTCTAAAAAAGTTTCTCAAAAAGTTGTTAAAGAATTTCATCAAACCCGTTCAGTGAAAGAAACAGACTTTATTCCATGAACTCCCTCTTCCCTAAACCCAACGTGTCGTGGCACTTCGCCAAGTCTAAACTTGGAATTTTAGAAAAATTTTCACATAAATTTCACCACAAATTCATTTTCCTCAACTAAGTATTTCACAAATGAAGAAATTAGACAATAGTTTCACGTTATGACTCACCCTTGGAACCGCTGCGAACTGATGGACCACTTCCTTGTTCATAAAACCAACATTTACACATCTTTCTATTGTGAGCCGTGACTTGTAGAAATTTTTTGACGCATTTTCAGCCTCGAGAGATTGCTTTCAATCAATATTATTGGCCCAACAGCATAAGGGCAGTGATACAGTCCAAATGACGCCGTTTGTCCGTTTCGTCTATTATTGATCATATTTCCAAAGTAAATCCTTGATGCAATAAAAAATTGCAAAACAGGTTTTCCTTCACAAAAAAGAAATCGAATAAAAACCATTTCACCTCCAGTGGAAAATAATTTTATTCCATCTCACTCTCGCACTTGCATACTCTTTCGCACGAAATTAAATTAGTTGTGAATTAGTAATCGCATTCAATGCCCATGTGAAAATTCTTAAAAATTAAATTTGCGTAAATTTAACCAACTCGTATCTGCACCAGTTTCTCCATTTTCCTTTTGCACAATTTCTCCAATCTCACATTTTCCGATAAAGAAGATGCGGGGGGAGGAGGAGGAGCTTGATTAAAGAGTAAAATATTGTCACTGCTTATTATTTTTGGAGAAATTGTGAGATGCCCAGTTGAGGGAGGTCTTCCACGAATTAGCCAGAGCTTCGCTAAACTTTGATCTAAAATGCTCACGTGCCTCATTTTCGGGTAAATCTAGAACCTAAACGAGCGCAAAAATACAAAATAAATACCTGATTGATGATTCTTATGGTAGAAAATATTACCAGTGTTTCCCTTAAATAATTTAAATCCTTCTCTGAAGACAATTCTGGTAGCCCAGTTGAGATCATCATAGCAAATAATGAGAGTATTAAACATCCGTGTTGTCTTAATATAAGAAATGCCTGAAAGGAAAAAAGAAACACAAGAAACAATTAGTTTCTGCTTTACAAAGAAAGACAGATTCAACGAGTTCTTACAGTCTCACAAAGATTCTGAAACGTCCTGAACTCATCCGCTTCGCGATCAGTTCGTCCATTATTGATAACATAGACAAAGTCATGCGTGAGCACAAAAGGAACTCGCTCTCGTCTAAAGCCAAATTTCTCCTTGAAATGACCGAGAATGTGGCCAAAATCAATGTGAAAGAGCTGCCCCGTCCTCTTCACCATGATATTGTCCGAATGGCGATCCGCCACGCCAAGAACATACGTCGCCACGCAATATCCGGCACAGCTGTACGTAAATTCGGTGATTGCTCGCTGAAGAGATTCATCCGTTGTGTTATGCTCGCGCAACCACGTGAGCAAGGAGCCCTTCTTGAAAGGCGACGTCGCCGAGAACATTCCCTTCACCTTCTGTATATTGGCTATTGTCTCAGCATTGAGAACCACCTCAATCATCCCCAGACGCCTCTCCATGCTGATACAGCTATAAGGATTCATTCTGAAGTCATATCTAAAAAACACAAGAGAATTTTAAGGTCAAAAAATGAATGAACTATTTGTTTTCTCCCTCTCCCTCTCTCTCACCCATGACTCTTCCATATTCGATCCATTATTCGCAGCATCTGTAGCGTTAGCATGTCCTGACGGAGATCATCGCCATTCTTGAAGATCACATAAATATCATCTCCGTGAATGTCTGCATTCTCGAAAACAATCCACAACGGACGCATTTTTGAGTCCATCACTTTGCACTTGTCAGTTCTGGAAGGAGAAAGTGGTCAGAAAATCAAATAATCAGAAGCTTCAGAAACATTTTAAGAAACATTGAGTTATGCCAATCGAATTAGCAAATAGAAATTCTCGCAAATTTCGATAATAGAAATATTTCGAAAAAATCTCTTACCTGAGAGCTTTGCACCGGAAACTGGGATTGAGTGGGCTGACAACATTGGAAATGGTGTTTGACACGTGATTATCGCCAAAGAACTCCTGCAGAAGCGCCCTTCCCTTCTCCCTGTTCCCCTTCTTGGCCAACTCTGAGCCCTCCTTGAGCTTCTCCAGGCACTGCATCTGCTTCAGCAGAATAGGGATGTGCTCCTGACTCCCCGTGAGATAAGCCTCTAGTATTAAGCCAAATCTTATTTGCACCGATGGCACTTGCATCTCCGATCTCAGATGCCAAAACAGAAAATGTCCTATACGCTGATTACTCAGCGCCCTCTCCAGCAGGAATTCAACGAGATCCGAATACAAGTAGGATTCGTGCTTCATGGCTTGCACCAGTTGCAGCAGATACAACAGCAATTCCTCATCCTTCACGCGTCTCAGGCAATTCACGGCGAATCTCCTCACCGTCTGATCGGCATAAGCGTAATCGAGCAACTCCAGGGCTCGTTCCACCGACACAGCCTTCCACTTCCTGAGCAGACTCGTGATCTCGCAAATCTCATTCTTATCATTCCACTCAACACAGAAGAGCAAACACGGTAATCCCTCCGCCTCGTCGTGCAGACAATCGTAGCGTTTCGCCCAAATGGCATTCCTTTCCTGCTCATGCATCTCATGCAATCGATCATTCTTCAGGTACGGCGACAGGATCTCCCTAATTGTCCGCGTATCCTGAGCACTGTCCCTGTTGAGATTGTCCTGCTTGGCAAGACGCGATGCGTGCTCTAGAATCTTATCCTCTGCCGGATACATTATCGTGTTGTCCGTGTTGTAACTGTTTTTCAGCAAGAAAATCAAATATAAATAATTATTTACTCGCTAATTGGAGCAAGAATCTCACTATACAATCGATCACTAAATAACGTCGCGAGTTAAATAAGACATTTAAACTTTTCTTGAATGAAATGGTTCGTAATAGGTATAAGACTTGTTAATATTTATATAAGATTATTCATTTCTCACAATTAAGTGATTTAGTAGACGTAATGGGGTGATAATGTGGGTATTTCAACCGAAATATAAACTATAGATTTCAGATAATAAAATCGTTTCAGTTTAAATGCATTTTAAACCGTTAAAAGACGTTTTAACGTAGTTGAATTGCGTTAAATTGCCGTTTAAAAGCGTTAGAAGGCGTTTTATTGCATTTCATCGCGTTTAATTGCGTTAAAAGGCACTTTAAATCGCTAAGAAGCGTTTTAACGTAGTTTAAATGCGTCAAAACGCATTTTAAGCCGGTTAAAAGCGTTTCAACGTGTTGAATTGCATTGAAAAACGTTTAGAAACTTATAAATACTTATAAAGTGAATTAAAATGCTTTTTAACAATACCGTTAAAATGCGTTTTACTTGCGGTTAAACGCATTTAAGTTTAAATGCGTTAAAATAATAGCTTTAAAACGCATTTTAAATGCGTTTAAACGCATTTTAAAGCGTTAAAATGTGTTTTGACTCGTTTAATTGCTGGAAAAAGCATTTTAAGCCAGTTAAAAGTGTTTTAACGTAGTTTAATTGATATTTAATACAAATTCGACTAAATTTTTGCTGCATAAACGGGCTAGACTAAAATTTGATCCTTGAACACTTTTGATCCGGACTATTTTAGCGTATATACACTTTATTCTTAAACAGAATACATAAAGACAATCGAAAGATATAAATACGAATAAAATTCGCAAAAAATGCACTAGAATTCATTTCAATTTTGGTTGAAATACTTTTCCACATTATCACCACTTTATGTCCACAAAATGACCCAATTGCGAGAATAAAATCCCTGAATTCTTGAGTTTTTATACTATTCTTAACAATTCTTTAATATCAGTTTCTAATCATATCTAAAGAGAATTGTGGAGCCAACTTACTTGTCAAAGGTCATTGTGATCGCTGCACACTTGTCATTCCTGGGATTGGGCTCCACCGTGCCGAGCGGATGAAGAAGATCATCCGACTGTGAATCCTCGGCGTAGGCCCACGCATACAGCGTCACAGCTCCCGTCTTCAATTGATTCTTATAGTCAAATACTGTCGTGTTGACCCACACGAGTGGATTGATGTACATGTCCCTGTTAATATCCTTTATCCGTCGTGATCTCACACCCCCACCTTTGGCGCTCTTCGCCGTCTCATACACCACCATACATAGTCTGGCCATCCGTGGAATATTGTACACGAAAATGTCAAAAGTCAGTGTCTCCTCGAAGTCCGCACAGCCCTCACCATTGAGAATCCTCTCGGTGGTCTGTTTCGGCTCACACAGTGATTTCCCGCCGTGAAACAGGCCCACCTGAATGCCCACCTCCACTGTTCGATTTGTGTCACAATTGAGATCCTTTATCTGATTTATAGTGCACTGGAAGCGCTCATGGATGTCCCACGAGAGCGTGTGCTTTGTCTTTTTCCGCAATGTTGTCGTCGAATTGTGATGCTGCAGTGTCGCCCGGGATTTATTGTTCATCCGCTCGAGGGATTCAGGTGTCTGATAGATGATATCCTCAAACACTGATAAATTCTTAATGGACTGCGTGACAACGGTGGGTACTCCATTGCGCGACAGTGTGTCCTGTATGTAGAGAAATTGCACGAGCGGATGCTCCCCAAAGAGGAACTCATCCTGTCCACAAACCTTCAGTATATAATCACTCACGCGATCCCTATTCAATTGCTTATTCGTCGTGAGGGCCTTCTTCGTGAGAATTGTGTCCAACAACTTGTGCGGCGTCATATCATATCTCACGCTAAACGTGAAGGAAGTCTCTGCCTCTTGATTCTCAAACTTCGCCACCAGCACAAAGTGATCATTACGAAATCTCACCCTCACTGTCTCTGGGATTTCACGTGAAGACGCCAATCGGGGCGGAAATTGATACATCACCTTGTCCGTCCATGTCATCTTCTGCCTCCTTCGCGACACCTGATCACACACAAGACTCATTTTGTAGCGGAAATCATTGAGTTCGGGATTTTTCATTGAGAACTCATGTGGCACTTTCCCTATCAGATAGTTGATGTTCTTATTAAGAGTGTTATTCGTGGAGATTTGCTTCTCCGATATTTTCAAGATGCAAAAGTATGGTTTCACATCACAAATCCTCTTTGTTTCATCCGTGAGCTCATCCGGCTTTGAGAACTCCGACAGAGCATACAGCACGTACATGGATTTGTCCCTGAGGTGGCCATAGAAAGGATACTTTTCTGCCTTCTCCCATAATTCCTGCAAAATCAAGGGAAAAAGGAAAATTGTTGATTAGATTCTCTTAGATTAGATTATAATATTTTATCATTATTGATTTGTTTAAGTTCTTGAAAGTCTCTTTTCAGCATTTCTGAAGAATCTCTAAAAATAATTTTTCGTTAAACTTCACAGGAGAGCGAATCAGGAGAGCTTTTTCAATGGAAAAAGCTTCTTAATTGGCTAAAGTGATATTTTCTGCTCTTCAATTAGATAAGTTTCTGGGAAATTCTTTTCTGAAGATTCCTTAAAAATATTAACAGAAACTCATTCTTCTTTTCGTCAAAAGCAATTTTTCGAAATTGTCTAACATTAACCAAAGCTAAGCAATAAACTTTAAGAAAAAAATCAAGTTGTTGCAAAAGTTCTGTGAGTTTTACACTCTTTAGGAATATCCACTTTCTTATATCAGTTCCTCATATTAGAAACTTTGAGGCTTTTTCGCAGATTCTCACTAATATTAGACAAGAATTATTCCTAAAAAACAAATCACCTTTGAACTGTAAAAAGAAATCTAACAATTTTGGACGTGAAAACAGACAAATTTTACCAATTTTTCGCGGAAATTTTTTATTAAACACATTTTCCATTTCTTTTTCACGAAAATTAATACTTTTAGGCAAAATACAATGTGGCTGGATTCGTATTTCTCAATTCAATTGTCCTTAAAAAGTTATTTAGAATCTTGAAGTAGGGGAAAGCGGAGCATTTTCATACCGGACACTTTCAAACAGTCAAAAATCTGGAATATAAATCCAGATATATGATTGACCGTTCAATATCAAGATTCCATCTAACTTTTCACTGTTTTAGATGAGGATATAAAATTAAAAAAAATTTATAATTGAGAGTTTGCATTAACCCATTGAGCTCTGTTGGAATGCTGTGACCCTCAAAATTTTCAAAATTTGACTCAGGAAAAACTTTTTAGCAGCTTTTGATCTCTTAACATTTCATTTCAGTCGAAATTGCTTTAAAATCGTAAAATGAACATAATTTCTGAG
Organism: Phlebotomus perniciosus; assembly: GCA_918844115.2. NCBI lineage: Eukaryota > Metazoa > Arthropoda > Insecta > Diptera > Psychodidae > Phlebotomus > Phlebotomus perniciosus. The sequence goes on along the minus strand of CAKKOB020000411.1, from coordinate 3,194 downwards.
ATCAAAAAAGAAAAATTACAAATTCCATGAATTTTCCAGGAACGTGTTGATAAAGAAATCTATAATTCTACAAGATCACAGAACCTTGTGGACCTTAAAAGGGTTAAATTTTAACTTAATATGCTTAAAATGTTAAGCAAAAAACCTTAGCAAACCTTTGAGGGCACTAGCCAGTAAAACTTTCTCCAAATTTCTCAAAAATGCTCTCCCCGGATACACAAAGAGCCACGTGAATCCGCCCCACAAGGTCAAGTGGGGGGATGCAAAGGCCAAGACCCAGGCGCTCAGCCCTCGAGCAACAGACAATTTATCTTGTGAAAAACAAGTGCAATGACTAATCAATGTAGTCACTGTGACGTCTTTTGGGGGGCATGAATGGAAACGGCGCCTACGGACACGACCCACCTCTTTGATGTCTTGCAATGTTGAATTCCTCAGTGTGAGCAGTGGGATGAGGATCCCCGTGGGCATCAGGCATGTCAACTCGATGGGATCTGTGGAATTTCCGGTGCGCTTCCAGAAATCGTACTCCACGAAAGGCTGCGGCAAGGGCACCATTTTTTTCTCGCATACAAAAAAAATAATCTGCCTTCGCAAACAACTCAGGCCACTCTTCAATCAATTTTCACCACTTTACGCGTCCATTTTCATCGGAATTCAACACAAATCCACACACATAATACTGCTCGATGCACTGCAGCTGCTTTTGGGGGCTCCTTTGCTGGGATTCTGGGTGAAAATGTGAGAAAATTGCACACAAAAATTATGCTTATTGTATTTTGGTTCTCGGAAATTGTCACTGTGGAGGGGAAAAGGGCCTATTCAATGGTGGGGGGTCATTATGGCAAAGGCCTATAGTAAAGTCTGAGTAACTTGTAGGAGTCTGTGATTCTTGAGTTGAACAAGGAGTCATGGAACAGTTTTTGTCCATTTTTCCCCAGAAAATCGGTTTTTTCGAGCCTAGTAGACGTTAGAAAACGGAATTAAGCGTCTAATGAAGTGATTTTTATGGAAATCGAGCCGGAAAATCTGTAAGATTTGTCCACGTGAAGGCATGGAGAAGCCCACAATCAGTTTCTTGGGGCTCTTTAGGAGCCCCCATTCACTATTAGAGTGGATTTCTGTTGGGTTTTTATACTTTTGTTCATCCCTGCAGTATGTTTAATTTTTTCTTGGATATCAATTGAATACAATATCTGTGATTCATCGAAAAAAGTGATAGAAAGTGAGGTTATGTGCCCATGAGGTTGATGGTGTGTTTTGTAAACAAAGAAAAATCAGTGAAAAATGCTACAAATTGCAAGAAGACTTGTGAGATTTTCCACACAAAACCAGTTGACCAGCAGATCTGCCCTTCCACAGTGTCTGGTAAGACCGCCACGTAGTATTTCCTTCACAAAACGGGAAAGTCTTCCGGCAAGGATTCACACAACAGCTCTCGCCAGAAGCAACTCCGAGAGGGATTTCTTGGGGAAGAACAATGATCCAGACACCTTTGGACCCTCCACTCTGTCAGAGACTTACGAAGACTTTGAAGATCCGGGAGATATTGAGGAGCACGAGAGGATCACATACAAACCCAGCAGATCCCAACAATTGTCCACGAAACAATATGCAGACATTATCAAGTCTCACATAAGGAATAGGAGGATCAAGGAGGCGATCGATGTGCTGGAGGAGCGGATGATCAAGGAGGACAGAGTGAAGCCTGAGAATTACATCTACAATCTCCTGATCGGCGCCTGTGGACGCCTCGGATACACCATGAAGGCTTTCCAGCTCTACAATCGGATGAAGCAGCGAGACTTGAAGGTCACCGGTGGAACCTATACCGCCCTGTTCAATGCCTGTGCCACATCCCCATGGCCCGAGGATGGCCTCAAGAGGGCTAATCATCTCCGGGATGTGATGCTGCAGAAGGGATATGAGCCCAATGTGACCAACTATAACGCAATGATTAAGGCTTATGGACGCTGTGGGGACATTGTCACGGCTTTCCAGCTCGTGGATGAGATGAGGAGCAAGAAACTCAGTGTGGATGTCATAACAGTGAACTTTCTGCTGCAATCCTGTATCTCAGACAAGGAGTTGGGCTTCCGACACGCCCTGCTGTTGTGGCACAAGATGCGCGGCAAGAAACTCACCCCAGACTCATTTTCCTTCAATCTCCTGCTAAGATGTGTCCGGGATTGTGGATTGGGAGATCTCGCGACCACAGAGAGTGTCATTCAGCAGATTCTGGCCGAATCTGTGGCGAGGAATAGAAAATTGCTGGAAAAGTCTGAAAAATCTGCTGCTGAAGAACCCCAAAAGTCCACAGAACTCACCACGGAAGCTGAAAATGCCGGAATGACTCCCAATTTGATCTCAACAGCCCCCCATTTGGGAAGCTTAGTGGCTCTGGGGGAAATCAAGAAACCAGAAGATCGACTCCTTCTCCTCGGCGGAATAGCTGGCTTCCTGTCGGAGATGCAAAGCTGCCGCGTGGAGCCGGATATAAAAACCTTCACGGAACTCATCGAGGTGATCCCCGCCACGACAGCTGCTGAGAAACTCCTGCTGAGATTCATGAAGCAGAACAACGTAAAGGCGGACATTGATTTCTTTAATGTTCTGATGAAGAAGCGCAGCATGAGGTTCGATTATGAGGGTGCCAAGGAGGTTCTCTCGATGATCCATAGTGCTAAGCTCCTTCCGGACATCGTGACGTACGGAGTGATGGCGCTGGGATGTCAGACTCAGGCGGAAGCAGAGGAGCTGCTGATGGTGATGAAGGACAACAATATTCGGGTGAATGCAGCAATTCTGGGGGCGATGCTGAGACAGGGAACGGCTAAGAACAATTTCAATTACGTTATGTACATTATGGAGCTCTGTGAATGGGAGGATGTGAAGCCCAATGAGCAATTTGTGAGTCATCTGCTGGAGTTTAACAGAAAGTGTTGGATTTGGGTGAAAAAAGGAGTAAGAAAATAGTTTTTTAATCTCATAGAACTCAGAGAAAATTTATTTTAAATTATCTTTGCTTTTCTAGACTCCTCATAAAGAGATCCGGTACTTTAGCAGAGATTTCAAGCTGTTCCAGAAGAAACTTGACGAGTGGAAGGTGAAAAATGGCTTGGATAAGAAAAGTCCAGAGGAAATTCGGAGGAAGTACCGAGAACATCCCTACAAGCAGTTCAAGGAAAGCCAAC
>CAKKOB020000410.1:40079-53745 GCA_918844115.2 Phlebotomus perniciosus | reverse complement strand
CTTTAATTGTTCTTTTATGTTCAGGAATGAATACTATAACAACTATAAGATAAGAACCTACAATTGAAGGAAAAATATAGATTGGATATCCGACTTTCTCTGGAAAATTATATTTTAATACGGTGTATAAAAATTACTTGGTTTCACTTGAAATTTTTGAATTTTGGCTCGAGAGGGAAATTCTGTTGATTACTATGGCTCCAAATTTTTAGCTTATCTTTAGGTAAATAAGTAATAAATATTATCTTAATCTTAGGTAAATAAGCCATGAGTCTACTATTGCTTTTAAAAGAGGAGTGATAAAAAATATCTGGCAATTTATTACGTGAAAATACATGAAAGAATTAGAGAAAGTTTTCCTTATTTATTTATCAGTTATTTGTTCATTATCAATTAACCCATTTTTGTTTTAAATTCGTATACGATTTTTTTTTAATTGTAAGAGGTTGAAATGATTTTATTGTATACCTACCGGTGTTCTGAATTCTGATTCACCTTATGTTAGTGTTGCTATGTATGTAAGCAGGTACCTCTATTATGTATACATCATTATTATTATTTTTTGTTATCTCAGCTTTACCTATTTCTTGTCAGATGTGAGACTTCAAATTTTGTTGTTCTCGTTGTCTTCAAATTATAATTTCCTGGAAAATTGAGACAGAACTGAATCTGAAGCCAAAAACAATATTTCTTTTGAAAATTTTCTAGCTTATATTTTCACCTCAATTGCCAAATCACCTCCAAACCTACATAACATATCTATACACCTTTAATCACATTTTAGGGGTTGATATGTACATGTATGGTAAATAAGAAGAATGTAAATTTTTTATATCATCATTAATACAAAAAATTCCAACATTTCCAGAGGTAAAATGTCTTTGAAACCATTAGAATTAATCATTCAACGCCTATGAGAAGCTTTCACATTGAGGTGTTATGCAAACATTAATAATTCAGAGAGAATCATGGAAGAAAAATTTTACTTTGATAAAGTAATACATTTCTTGAAGATTAACACAAATGCAACGGAGCCAAATTGTTGTTTTACGGGAACTTTCCATGTCTTATTTCACTGAGAAATTAATTCTTCGAGGATTATATTATTGTTGATATCTTTAATCAGTTAATTCCTACTTACGCAGATCCATTAACTTTTTCATGAGCAGGGCAATATAAGGTGGTGTAGTGTCTTCCTTTTAATTGACTCCGCCAGTATCAACTTTCTCATAACTGTTGGCCCATGGCGTTGGCGTAAAAAGTGATTTATCTCTCAAAATCACACACTAACACACATTTTCGCGCTATAACGTGTATAATGTGCGTATAAAAAATTAATGTTAAATAATAAATTGTTATTTTTGCCATCATGGGTTTGTGCTTAGGATCCAAGGGTGTAAATGACTGAAATTCGTTGATTTCTCAACTGCACGAGCGGGAATCATTAAATGGTCATACATAAAATAAGATTATCTTTTCCCCACTGACTGGGTCAGATAGACCCTTAATGGTCTGCCTCTAATATGCATTCAGAGTCTGAAAGCACCAAAAATAAAGCCCATGGGATGATTTTATTTTCAGTTAAATTAAAATACAAAAGGTAATTTTTCAGTTGATTGTAAATTTAGCAAAACTCCCCAGTTCTGCTCCCAATTTAAACTCCCACTTTCCCAGTGTAAATTGGTTCCAATTTATTTTCCTTTAGATCAATAAACAGCTGGGCAGACACTCTTTAACACCGAATAGGAATTTACCCTAAATTTAAACATTTCAACAGACTAAAAAGAATAATGGAATTGCTTAAGAAGAGTTAATTTGCTTCACTATTTCTATTCCACTTTATTCTCCATTGTCATTAAATATGTGAAAGACAATACTTAGGTACTTGTGAGATATGATATCATTTCCTACGCCGGCAACATGAGAATTTAATAGTTAAACACTTTGAGAATTTTATCTTAATTTCTTCAAAAATTAACATTATATATTTGATTCTAAAGCTTCCGTTATAAATGTCTATGAGTAAAAAATGTCCTTGCTATAAATAACAGGAAACCACTCAATTAAGTGTTGTTCAAAATTTATGTCCCTTCGCTATTGTTTAGAGAAGAAAAACATGAAATCCATTTTGACTCGCACAACATTGTGTAGCCTCTCTCACAATAAAATTGATCTTTGGGAAAATAGCCCCTGACGCTTATATATAGTTTTATAACTGCTTATTCACTTTTGTGTATGATGTGTGTGTGGCTTGGTCGAAAGAGATGAGATAAAACTTTGCGGGGACTTTATGAAAATTGCTCTAGGCTACCCAAGTATGAAAACCACTCACTACTATATGGCACTTTAATAAAATGACCCAAAAAACAAATAGAGTCCACATCAAACTTTTGCCATGTTCAATGAGAAAGTTTCAATTTTGCCATGAAAATTGTTTAACAACTCACTTAATTGAAATTATTCCTTTTTGACATGTAATTCAAAGTGATTGGAACTTGCCCCAGCGCAGACAATCCCTTAATTAGAGATGTCTACACTTATCTAAATCATTCTGGCTATATTGAGTTTTTTTTTATCCCTGTCGCTCAACAACACTTTGCGATGAACCAAAATTTACATAAACTTTATTGTTTCCATAGAAAAGAAGGAGGAATAAAAGAGCTAAATAAAACGCCGATTGAGTAATTTTGGAGGAGGCAATTAAGGGATGGGCACAAAAGATAACACAGTAGATGATGCTGCGCGGCCAATCGATATTTTATTGCTCTGGTGGAGTTTCCAAACACCGTGAAATTTCGTGATATAAAATATGAATTGTTATAGTCTTGCTCACTTATAGGACTTAAGATATCCATGGTTTTCATGATAATTCTCGAATCATATTTTCAAATAAAAAAAAAAACAACTTTAATACTGCTAAAAAATGTTCTCCTTGGAACTAAGAAAATCGATTCTCAGGTATTCTATAAAATATCTCAATATTGTTCGGCTAAAAACATTGGATCCTGGACTTCTTCCCAATGTTCTTTTCAGCAGCAAATGCCACTTAAACCTCTTCATCTGTGAATGGGTGCTCACAAAGATATCTTTTCTCTTAGTAATGATACCGTATGTCTCACATTAGAGTCAAATGCAGAGGAAAAGACTGGTTCAGGTGTTTGCTGCGTCTTCCCAAATCCACTCTGTGATGCAGAAAAGTAACATAAGATCCGTAAAATTATAGAACTGACAAGAAAGAGAGAGAATTTGCCTTGCTTCTCAATTGCTCAAAGGCTTAAGGAAGGTTGGTCGGGCGGTATAGTTACCCGAAAAAGTGTAGATGTACTTTGCTATAGAATATCATATTGGTGTTGGATTTATTTACTTCAACAATTTGCGATGCTCTTGTGGCAATTTTCCGACTAAAAGCATGTTTTTAGCCCTGGGGAGGATATGATAAAAATGGGTGAGGTGCAAGGGTATAGGTAGAACCAAGCTTTCTACTTTGAACATCAAATACGAGTAAATGTCCATTCGACGGAGAGACTTTCATTAATGTATGTCAGTTCACGTTCATTCTGGCAAATGATTAGTCAATTTCGCCCAGGAGGGGGGTAGAGCATAAAAATATACGTCTACTTTCATCTACACATGACTCCACGTATAATAAATTGGTGGAGTGATATCACAAAGACTACATATGTGGATTTCTTACTTGTCTCTCACATATCATTTAAGCTGTGCGAAAAATCAACATTTTCCCGTATAATCCCACCAACCGTGCATGAAACATAGAGAAGAGCATGTTATATAAAAAAAAACTCACGTGGTGCAAAGTGAAGTTGCGAATATTGCTATGGTGGATCCTGAAAACATACAATTTTTATCATTCAACAAAATAACGAAAAGCTATAGAAACATTTTTCAGAATGTTAATTTCGAATACACTTTTAACTCAAACCTATTGGATTTTCACTAAAATAAAAAAGTGTAAATTTTTCATCATTCATTTTATTAAAATTCAATAAAATACACAATTTATCCTTGTTCCACCACGCACAATCTCTCCTTTATATACTAAAATAAATTCATTATTCTCATGTCGTTCTACATGGTATAGATAAATTAATGGGAGATATGAATAAAAAATTCATACACTTTTTTATTCAGCAATTTCTGTATTTGATTTTTTAATATTGTATTACAGTGATGGATAATTTACCAGCATTACATATTTCTGAAAGATTTTTTTCACACTAATGGTTTTGTGATTATGTGACGAATTTTGTATTTTTTTTTTGCTGAAATAACACAATTAGCTCAGTTTATGTACAATTTTGTATTTTTAATACTGACATTCACTGGTAACTTTCTCCCATTTGACAAATTTTTTAAACAAGTTGTATGAAGTTAAAATGTGAATAATGATTTGATAAAAAAATAGCTTTTCCACTCCTGTCTTTACATAAACGACATTAGAATGTTATATTCAAATCATATGGTTATCGAATTCCTTGGAATTTGTTCAAAATTTACCACGCAAAATTACTTTGAGTGATACATTTCAATCGCTTTCCACTTAAAGACTCCCCTTAGCGAGCTTCCGGAGAGAAAATCCAAGTCATGGATGAAATAATCATTTTATTGGATAACTTGACCATGAGCCATCACTTTTGTCATTGCATTATCATCGAAAAATGTACAAAATCTCTTCTCTGCTCATGATAAAGTTGATCCACTTTCATTCCAATCAAAATGAAGATGATTGAATCGTGTATATATGTAGTGAATTGGGTGTGTGAAAGTTCTTTTGAAAGCATTTAATTTGCGTTGCTAATTAACATTCAATGTTCTCGTCTGTCCAACCACTATGTATCATATTCCATTTGAGATTCATATATAGCATTGACTCAACACGTTGTGAATTTGGCATTCATCAATCATGACAGTGATTGTAAATCAATTTAGGAAAGTAATAAATTTATTTTATAGATTATTTCTCTGTTTAATTTTAACCACGACAAATTTCCTGTTTATGAAATATTACAATATTGAATTGAATTAAAAAAAATCTGCAATTATTTTTAAATTGACATTCGTGAAAAAATATATAAAAGTTTTGTTGTGCCATACAATTATCTTGAGAGAATTTTCTACATATTCTTTCATATTATATTATTGTTTCTTGTTGAAATATATATTCATGTTACCTATCCTATTTCTTTATGGAAATTCTTCTTTAATTGTATTTCCTTTTCTTTCCGGGACTTTTAACTTTTATCTTTATGATGCAGGGTGCTTTTGAATCAAGAAAATTGGAATACAAAAAACGTTCTTTGAAAACTATGGTAAACGTATATCAATAATAAACAATAATATAGTATGTATATGCATATCAATTAAATTGCATTATATTCCAGTATTATATATAGATTGCTAGAAATTCCAACAATTGTTTCCAGTGATGAATGTATAGAAGATTCTCAGCAATTGCATTTAGCCAGTTAATAGGTCTAATAAATTGATATTATTTCTTGTGTTTGACTCTGCAGAAAATGCATCATGCTCAATTAATGCCAAGAAGACTCCTCGTGGCAACACAAATGAATTTTGAATTTCATTTTCATGTAATGAAGTTTATAACTTCAGCATCTGTGTCTTGCCTTTAAGTAAAGGTAATTTTATTTTACAATAATAAAGGTGGGTAGGTATATGAAAGAACGACACAGAGGCAAAAAGTATAATGAAAGTGTCTCCTTGCGTGCTATTTTCCAGATGAGAAATGTAAAATTTCTCCACCGATATATACACACGCGTCAATAAGAAGAGTTTGAGAAATTATGAATGTGGGTGGTCCGGGTTCAATATACACAAGACATGAAAGAGGGTATCTACCTACACTTCGTTGCTGAAAGGCTCATTCGTTTATTATTTTATCGAATTAATGCAAGAGGTAACAGCATGATGAATTGGTTGGCACACAATCATCTGTTGGTAGATGCAAAATTAGAATATTTCAGGACAAACAATTCTCCATGCAATGCATCAAGGGGTATTTATCTCAATTCTGAATCTCTTTAACATGAACTTTCATTTCCAAGGATAAAAATTTGCCAGATGAATATTCCCTGAAGCTTTCAGGAATCAGGAGTAAAGGAAGGACAGAACTGCGATGACAAATTATATTTACTCTCATAACACTGGAGGGTTGTAGATAGTTACAAGAGCTGTTTGTTTTTGCCTCAAAATAGAAAAGAAATGTGTAAACTTTTTCATAAATTTAAGTAATAATAATAAATAAAATTGATATTTTATTAGCACCAAAAGTTATGTTTAGTATTAGAAATTAACATCGGCCATAAATAATATTTGTTCCTAATGTACACTTGGCGAGTGTAATGTCGATAATTGTAATGTTTGATTAATATTTCTCTACATGCTTCACCACTCTTTGTCAAAATTAATTTCTTTCACATCATGTGAGATGTTTCTCTTTTGCTCCCCGTCCTTAACAAATATATATCGCCCCCTCAGAGATGATGATAAACTTCGGAAAATATAAGATTTCAGATATTTTCTGAAGCTGTTCCACCACTCAAGGAAACCGATATAATTTTCATCACTATTACATTATACGTCACATCTTGTGTAAATTCTTTTTATTTACAAAATAAAAAATATTATTCTATTATCCTATTATTACAAATCTACCTAAAAGTGTGAGTGGATTTCATGCGGAATTCACGGATTTGGGGCTCAATTCAGAAGGAATTTCGCATGAATACAATCATCTTTCAATGCTTAGCTAATAATTTATTGACTATGTAACATTAACCAGAATGTTTCTTCATTGTATTTTAGTGGATTAACGTTTTCAAATTTTTGGGACGTCTCAATGTGGGGATGTTGAAAAGTTAGTCCTACTTAAAGTCTTAAATACTTATATGACACAATTGTTTCACTCTCACAATTAAGATTTCACTCGATTCTCTTCACGTGCCAAAAGTTATATAATGTACAAATGTTCAACTCTACATATTCAGTTTCTGAATTACGATTCTTTATCAATGATCATACATAAATACATAAGTCTTTCAACACACTTTTTAACGCAATTATATATATATTTGTCTAACTTCTTAAACAACATGTCACTTATATGCTTTTTGGCACATCATGGGGTATCAAAGTAATATTTTAATTATAATAAAATTATGATTTTTTCTCTTTGTGCGAAATGTAATAAATATTTCACGATGTTGTAAAAAGTTGAACCATTTTGCACGCTTTTCACTTTCCCATATATTTATTTACAGATATAGTTGACACTCCTTTGAAAGAATATTAAAAGTTTTTATTTATACTGGGGTGTAGATTGCAAGAAATTTATTTGGTGTTTATGATTCTCATGTACCCGTATAAAAACTTAATTGGATTAAGATTTATCGCTGTTTACTGACCTAATCGGATCTTTTAATTGGCTATAAATTTACATATTCACATACATAGTATTATTAAATTTCTGGGGCTCGTATAGACCAAAATTACTTTGTGGCGTTGTCAATTTTTTTCCAATGATCCAATATTGATTTTAATCTTCACCACTTCATCAATATTCATGAAATCATTTGATGTGCTGATTTACTCATGAATTCTCTACCCCACGTTGTGGTGTAAAAATATGGAACTGTTGATGAAAATGTTGCATATGGCGTGAAAGAAATTTTAAAGTATCACGACGAAAAATGCTTCATATTGACTGGAATAGATTCACATTTGTTATCGAGAGCTTTTACACTTTAAACTCTTTTTTCGCCTAAAGTTACAGCTGAACCTCGTGAAATGTGGAATTTTGTACGTCATGGAAATATTTTTTCACAAAGGCTCCGCCATTAAAATTGCCTTTCTGTGCAATTTGATTTGTGGGTATAATCCGAATTCTCAAATATAAAATTATTGAAACAGTAGTGGTATCAACTTTTGAGTGTCACTTTTTATCTCCTAAATTTGATTTTCTACCAATTTTCTAATGTGAAAAATTTATAGCATTCTCGCCTAATAATAAAAATATATATTGTTAATTTTCATTTTTAACGTTACAAATATCTTCAACGCCTTGATTTATAATATATCTTGTGATATTTGGTGTGTGAATGTAAGAATTTTCGTATAATTTCCTAGAGTGTTTCATTACTTATTTAATTCGTTTCCTTTTATTCTTCCTCATTTTTTCCTGTCTGTACATCACGAGTAAATTATTATGATTTTATATGTAAAAAAAGAGAGAACATGTTCATTTTGAAACAACATGAAAATGTACATTTCTTTGATGGATATCCTTATTACGCTCTAATTCTAGACGGTGTCTGGAATGCTGCCGGTTCTTGTAGTTCGCGTTGGCAGAGGAATATGATGATGTCTCGATGTGCCCGATCTCATCATTGGTCCACAGTACATTATCTGTTTTTAGTGGAAAGAAAGAACAAAGAGAAAATGGATTATTTATTTTGAATTGTGAAATTGCGATAGATGTTTTGGCAGAAAATGCTCGGCTTCTCATCTCTCATTTTCATTTTGATATGTTACGATTGCTTCCGCCAACGCCTTTCTTTTCTCCCACACAATTTTTCTCTCTTTTCCATCTGAATTTCCAGAATTTCCTAGAAACTCATTGATTTATAATATTTTTTGCTTAATTGCTTTTAGTAGATTGAAAATATAATTGAATCATATAGGAAGGGGAAAATCAGAGTTTCATTTTGATAGTATAAAATAAAGGAATAAAAACAAAAATTACTCGCTAAAGAGGTTTTTTTAGAAAGGTACATTATATATAGCTATATATAACAAATTCATTGGTGGTTAGCACGTCATCCTGTGGATTTTACCTATAATTTGCTGAATATCTGATCATCCATTAAAATTTGTTTTATCGATGGATTATATTCAATGCGAAATCAAACATATTACATTTCAGTTAATATGATATGAATTTTTAATTAATATGCGAATATGCGAGAATATTCGAATTTGATATAAATATAGGTTAATGGGAAAAAAGTTATCAATGTTTTGTGTATAGTGATTACACTTGTAAATAGTATGTATCAATTTAATGTATTACATTACCTTATACCTGTTGTATTTGGCAATTTTGAGGTATGTATAAAGATAATTTACTAATTAATTTCTGTAAATCATTCATTAGCTCATACTCTCTATTTATCCTCACTCAGTAATAAACAGAAGCTACATAATAAACACTTTGTGACGATGGAAACGTAATAATCAGAGAATTTGGGAAATAATTGGATCCTTTCAGCAGAATTTAGTGACTATAGGACTCGGAAAAAATCGATAAAAATTTCTGAATAACTAATTAACATTGGAAACATACTTTTTGAATCGGACGGTCGAGTTTCTAAATTTACCTGATTCTAAAAACGTCAATCTCAATAACATATGGAATAGACAATTGTTAAACTCATAATTGAAGTTGATGGATTTTTTGTACGGGTGGTATCTTCCCTCTGTTCATTATGAAAATTGATGTAATTACAATTTTTTGCATCTATATAGATATATACTTCAAATTTACACATGCTATCACTTTTATGGGCCTATCATAAAAAATACACGAGCATCAATACCACGCGAAAAGTTGGCAAAAAATTTAATGGGTTATAAAAGATTTTTTTAATACAGATACAGGAGATGAAAAGAAAAAGTATACCTAAGCACTTTAATTGCAATTATTAATTATTTATATTTCCGAAGAAATTCATTCAAATAATTCGTTATGAGATTCTGAAACTTGTATAAAAAATTGCACTGAGATTATGAATATTTATTCCCCACGACGCGCGTGAAAAGCTGTTTGTTTACGTATTCAATGTTTATATTTATATGATACACATATATTACTATGTGGTGATAGGTGTATATTCTTTTCTTCTTTCCCGACCAAATGGACCACGTATATTCCACAGACTATAATTTTAGAGATAATAATAAATCGGTGATTGTTTATTCTTTCAGTGGCCAAATCTGTTCTATATACAGTGGGAACACAAAGAATTTTAAATGATTATACATACTCGTTATGTATTTAATTTTTTAAGCACACCAAAGATGAAAAGAAACTCAGAGTAGGTGTATGTTATAAAATTCTTGAGTAGTTTCAAATACACATATCAAACTTTTCATACACTGCTAAAATCCATTCCTAATGCAAAATTTTAATACAAAACCCATTGAGAAAACGCTTAAATTTTATTTACTTTTAATAAATTTTTGGGTTTAAGATTTCAGTGTTTTACCTACTCCTAACCTAAAGCGGTGATATATATACTATATATATATATAATTTGTTAAATGATTTATAGAGTAAAGTCTTCCCTGCTGCGTCCTCAAATTCTGTCTATAGCATGGACTGTGTCCGTGTCATTGGTAAGGTCGGTAGGGAAAATAAATTGGAATCAATTTTTCAGGTGTGTTTCGGAATACTAAAAAGCGGCTGAATTGTCGGCATGTCGCAAGCTCATAATTTCGTGAATCTTGTTTAGACTGTGTTATATATGTTCCTATATATTGAATTTATTATATGAGGATATTCCGGATAAATTGTCATGCCAGAGAGGAAAGGTATATAGAATTGACCACATTTTACCAGTATGTAGTTATTTGTCATATTTGCTATATACACAGGAATAATAGTAGAAATTATTTGGCATATAAATGGTTACAGAACTCAGTTTCAATCTTCGTAAGGATGGTTATTTTCCCTCCTAACAGTTCTATATAAAAGGTTTTATGTGATTTATGAGACAACACTTCGAATACTATGACAGATTCTAATACTTCAAAATTTCTGCATCGCTAATTCTTAAAAACATTAATCGGGCTTGACATTAATGTTGGGCGAGAGGGTTTAATTTTTTCGTCCTTCCGGTGAGGGTACGGAAGAAAACTCATGTTTTGCAAAATTCTCACTGTCAACACCGTATAAAACCCTCTAAATCGCAATTTTCCAACCGGACGGACGTGCGCGTTGTTTCACTCTCTGGAGGAAAATGGCATTGAGGGAGAAATATTTATCCAATGGAAATCTAGAGGATCCCAAACCTATCTTTATTAGAGTAATGTTTAAGCTTATTTGAAAATCCTCGACACATGCCCTTTCAAGTGTGATAACTTAAAGTCACAATAATTCTCAATATATAATTTGTAAAGCCTCATAAATCCGCACTGAAACGTAAACATATTTCTCCTTTTGGAGGAACTGAGCTTTGAAGTCATTTCAGTGATATATGCTAATTTTCAGCACGTACCATAATAATTAGTTATTTGGGGATTGTATTATCATATATCACATTCTGAGCAATCTTACAATATAACTGTACACATATAAGAATACATTGGAAACATTTGGTGAATACATTATAGAGTATCTAACACTCATATCCTTAAGCCAATGGTGTGAAAATTCATAAAGTAAGCCCCTATTGTTTATGCCTCCAATTAATAGGTTCATCATATGCGAGATTCATATTTCACACATCTTGTTCACTGAGAAATAACCTCCGCAACCAACTTTCCCTCTAGGCTACGATATCGTTTCAATCAATTTGATAAAGTGATGCAATAATGTGAACCATTCCTGAGTTATGATCTGCTTATGCCCTGATGCGAACTATCTTATAATATACCTACACCGGGGCTGATTATTCCGCAGACTTTTGCAATAGAATTTGACTGCTTCGCAAAGTCCCCTTCAGTCATGTGTATCGCAATCATAAAAAGGAATAGAGCTATTATATATCATACTAAACCATATCAAAATCGATGTGCTGAATAACAATGAGGTGGAGTGGATGAAGTATATCTCAACACCAAGTTGTTTTGTGGTATAGAGGACGAAACGGGAGTGTTAACGAAGAAAGATAAATAAGCAGATGTGTCTAAGTAATTCTCAAACTCGCTTGTGATTGTTGCTAAATTGAGATAACTTATATATGTTTACATATATACATATACCTATATATATAGTTACTATTATTTGTCTATTAATTCACTCAAATTCCGAGCATGTTGCTTCCAGATTATTTTATTGTGATTTGAACATTTACGCTACATGCAACATTATTAATACAATATTGTTGCATTATTAGCATGCTAATGGAAATTTGTGTGGTGACTTCTTATTCTTGAATCAGCCACTTGTAAGTCTTGGTGTTGAGATGTAGAAATTATCTTCTCAAAATACTTGCATCAATTCCGTATACAATTTACCATGGCAACTTTTAATCAAAACTGACTGACTTAGATCGCTTCCTTATGTAGGATGAAGAATGTAATTTTGAATAATATGGTTAAATTTACAGAATAGTTTTCGTACCATTTCCAGTCTCTGAGCACTATTAAGCGTTAAGATAATGATTTTTTAATTTACTTGAAGTTCATGAGGCATTCAGTATGGTAAATGATAGTTCTTTGCACATACCATATAATTAAATGCTTCGCATCATTGAATTTTACTCATTTATATTCAAATCATGAGATTATTTTCCACATAAATGGAACCACATAAACTGCTTATGATATTTTGACTATTAAAATACAAGAACGAGATGACTTGTTGTATATTTTGAAAGATTGAAAACATTAATCTTAAGGTTTGGGGAGAGTGAGAGTCGTTGAACAAGGGATAAATAAGCAATAGTCTTAGAAAACACTATAAATCTTTTCTAAATTATGCGTAAATTAAAATAAATGGCGTGGAGTCTCCTGGTATTATAAACAACACCACACAATTAACAATACAGAAGCGACAGAAGTTTTGTAATTTTTTCGAAAACTTTTTAATGGGTCCTTATGCTCTAATTATGACATTGTAAAGTTCTGTAAATATGATACGATCTTCAGTAATTTTAATTGACTTTACCTTACAGGTCTATTGTACAAATTCGGCCCAGAAAATTTTAAATAGTTTTTTTTTATTTGTAGATTAAATCGACGCGAATTCTGGCCCTTGAGAGTTTATAACTCATGGTGTTGTAAAATTGTTATCAAAATCTGAGCATTGAGGACTATATTATTCTTTTTTAATTACTCCACCGTGGTTTCTATATGAAGTGAGGTAAAGCTCATAGCAAATGTTTGCCATGGACACGTTTTCACCACAGAGATTGGTGGTGGTTGAACGTTAAACAAGTCAGGCTAATATTGACGGGGTGTCAATTAGTGGAAATAATTGCGTTTCCCATTGGAAAACCTTCATTACTATTTCAAATCGCTCAACCAAGATTAAAAGGATGGACCTATCCGTAAATTCCGCCTCTTTAATTGTGCACGACTCAAATGTTTTGGACTTGTCTTAAATTCTTATACTTTGAGCCGAGCACAGCACTCCTTTTACCAATTTTAAGAACATGTAGGTATAAAATATAATTTACTTGAAAAATAATTTTTCAATACATCCACGTATATTAGTAATTTGTTTTTTTTAGTGTCTATACACGAAGAGACTTTTTATCGCTTCTACATCCTATCCTAATCCTAATACATAAAGCCAAGTGTGCATATCTGAATTGGCCTGATCACCCCCAAACCATTAAATCTCGACCGGACGTGACTCCAGGAGTCCGAAAATACCCATCTCCAAAATGTTTGTCTGTCTGTCTGTCTG
>CAKKOB020000410.1:28458-39979 GCA_918844115.2 Phlebotomus perniciosus | reverse complement strand
GTACCTTGTTCCAAATTGTACCTCGTTCCAAAATGTACCACACTACCCTATATAAATTCTTATACATTTAGGACCTAAGCCTTGTAAATCACTATATAGTGACTCATTTGATTCAGTTAATCACTCAAAACATTCTTGGATAGATTTTATTATATATTGAAATTTTAGAATTTTGAGAAGCTTCAAACTAATATGGGCCTTCCAGAAAACATGAGGCCAAGGAACAGAAAGTCTTGTAAAACATATTCTACCTATTTATGCTTCTAGTAAAACCATAATAGAAGAGGCAGAGAATTCTTTTAATAATAAGAAATTTCCGTACGATGGCTCAAACGATAGGAGAGACAGATGAATATATGAATGGACAAATGAATGAATTATTATAATAAATATTAATTATTTAAAAGCGTTTGCGAAACAAACGCAGAACACAATTTGATTCAATTAAATATTTTTCAATAAAACATTAATTTTGGAAATGAGATACAAATATTTAACAATAAAAATACTCAACAAATGACAACAAAAATGTAGTTCAAAAATTTTAATTATAATACAAATGACACATTAAAATTTTAACTTGTAATTTTTATGAGTTTCTATATGTCAAAACCCAACAAAACCATATTTTATTCATTTGTATTGATTAAAGTTTACTATTACATCAATTTTTTATTTGAAAATTTATTGATTGTTCCGCAATTTGTGTGAATTAATATATTTATGTAAACAAGTTTATCATCACTTCAATCTGTTTTCTGTTAAAATTTTGTCAGTTTAGTGCTTTTAATAATAGACCCATTATATAAGTGCAAATATATACAGCTTTCATCAAATAGCTCTGTTTGTATATAAACCAAATGAAATATCAACAAAGTATTGAACAAATTAAACAAAGCAAAAATAATAAATTATTGCAAATTTTGCTTACCTTTCGAAATGCTTTTCTGAAATTTTCCGAGAGAAATGCATACAGCACTGGGTTGATACAGGAACTTATGTATGCTAAGACGTGCGCGGCAATTTGAAGAGATATTTTTAAGTCCGTGTCTGCCTTGTACAGTTCGAGACTTTTAAGAACTAGTATCACCTGAGAAAGATATAGAAAAAGAAAAATTATCAGCATGATTTAGATTAGAGAGCTTGGAAGTGAGAGCCAATGTCAATTATCAAACTTGGCTATTAGCCATCAGGCTATTGGGGCTATTGTAATATACTCTGCGAAAAGCCAAACTGCTGACTGTGCGTTTAAGCAAGTTAGCTCCTCTCAATTCATGTATTGTGCTAAGAAACGTGATTATCCTCTCTATACCAAGGATGGTGAGCATTTTCAGCCACAAACATAATCACATATGAGACATTTTAATAAGTCGCTCCCTGACACTGCAATGACAAAGCCACAAATGGGCCAGTAATGTGGTCGAGAGGGTCGAGAGTTATGTGGTTGATAATAATGTGTTCATGCCGCCAGGAAATTACTATTCCAGTTATTTATTTTGATGAGAATTTTCTCTGAAGAGACTACTGATGATGAATTTGATCCTGGAAGCTTTTCGTGGACAAAATATCGTCTTGCTCACACCCACAGTCCGCCAGACACTTGCTCGTCATCTCTTCAAAAAACTGTCAATCCCGTCAATAATTCACGTGACTGATGGTGGTAGTATCATCAAAACAACCATTGGCCCCCATTGCGCCCACATTGCAGATGTTTGGATGTCTCCAGCCGCCACCCCCTCCCCACGAGAGCCTTCATTAATGGTGTCTGAGGCTCAAGAGTGATGGGTAAATGGGTGTGCGAAGATGTATGTATACTTAATGGGTGATTCTGATGAGAGGGGGTATGATGTGATGTGTTTTCCCAGCCAGAAACGCAATGAAAGTGCCAAATTTTACTAGGTACGCCTTGCTCTCTGATACAGAGTCAATCGATAATGTTAAGTACGCTTTGTTGGTCATGTTTTCGTAATTAAAGTGGGCGGCTTCTGGTGGAGCACCATCAATGTTCTCTTGGTGCGAGGTGGCATATGTTTTGATAACATTTCACTCCAAATTCCAGCCCGTAGGTTTGAGAAGTTCATTAGCCACCAGCGGTTGGAGAACACCCTCGTGTGAGATATGAGATTATGGTGATGCAGTATGCTGAATGGATTTAAGAGGCATTTTATTGCTCTATTACATCCATACAATATCGTGCACAGTCTAATATGGATATTCTTGGGTGCCAAAATATACAGAGCAAATATGAAATATGTATATTGCCAATAAAATCTCAAGTAAGTTATTTTATTATTAAGTGTTAAATATAAGAATCTCCAAGTTCACGTTCATTGGGTCTCTTGATGGGTCCTCATATACGAAGTGGTGTTATTTCTGTCAATACGCTATGATGGGACGGAAGCACTTAAATCCATCGAAAAGTCATTACTTTATTTCCCCCGCGCATTAGATGGATGAGGCGAGGAGAAAATTCTAACATAAAATATTTACAGAATGTATAATTTCATTTCTCATTTTATTCATCCCATGGAAAATATTATATTTCTTGACAGTTGACGCATAAACATAGATTTAGGCATAATTTTTGTATCATAAAAAATCATGAAACTTTCCTTGGCCAAACTTTCAAGAAGTGCTACTCTCTGCAGAAAGAGTATCTTTAGTGATGCTTCGTAGGCAAATAATTAAATTTTCATATCCTAAATGGATGGTGTGTGATGAAGATAAACAATCTACATGGGTAGATACAAAATGTTGAATAATCTATTATAATTGCTAATACAATCATTGAATAAAGTTATTTAAATTGGAAAAGTAAACGTTAAGCACCGTAAAATTGAAATAGGGACATACATAAATACTTAGTATAATATTTTTACTGATGCTAAATCTAACCTACTTCAGATCCCTCGATTTAGCAGCACCTTCTCGCATGGAGGACTATAATTTAATTTTACTCTTATCAAACAAAAAAACTTCCTCGTTTACTGTGCTCTTCATTTTCTCTGCTAATTTTTCCTGACACATTGAATACACAACACGTTTTGATTTTTTTTTATAATGAATGACAAAAAGACAAGAACATTTTCATTAAAAATTCTGTATCGCAAGCCTAAAAAATTCAGGGCATTACGTAAACAAGGAATGTAAAATATTCTTCATATATCTATGCTCAGATTGGCGGCGGTATTCAAATATTTTTTTGTGTAAAACTTTTTACTTTTACAATAGGTACAGGTACACCCTTTATGCCCTTTATCATCCTCCATGCAAAAGTTCTTTATATCAACTTTTGGTATGAGTTTTCTTAAAAATAACTTTATTGAAAGTTGAGTGAAACATTTTTGTTCCATTTAAGAGTTTTACGTAACAATATGTTAATTTTTGGATAAGGGAAAATATTGCTATAAATATTGCACAACCAACCATTGAATTCATTCATAAATGATTAAAATATGTGAATTGGTCAGATAACATTCAAATCATGAAATCTCAACCAGGTATGACTCCAGGAGTCCGAAAATATTCATATCTAAATTGTGTGTGTGTGTGTGTGTGTGTGTGTCTAATATGTGTAAATCACCTGAGTGTACCAGCCCTTAGGGTCACACCCCTGAACCGAAGATGAAATTGTGTATGGGTATAGAGAGCCCCTCACGTGACAAGTTCCCACCATCCGATTTTGATACCAACAGTATAAAATTCCCCTATTTTGAACTTTTTATCATCAAAATGAATTATTATCGGGTTGTAATGATGGTCAGTGTAGGGTCGCCTGTAATCTTATACTATAGATAGGGGGAAGCTCCATACTACCCTCCTCCTTACAGGGCTGTCATAAAATATTACACGTTACACCTCTTTCGAGCAATTTCTACTTTAACACCATATTCTTTTGAAACCCAATTCAAATATTCTACCTTTCGGTTTCACCAAATTCAAGCCAACCACACCAACCACGCGTCATGCAACCTGATATTCGAACCGCCTCTTTTTTATTAAAATAAAAATAAAATAAAGGGAAAATCATAAAATTTGACTTCTTTCTACAACTATTGGACTTGACTTGTGAAGAAACATCAAAAAGCCTTTAAATCTTAAAGTTACAACCAGTTCTATAAAATTGTCTGGTAAGTATGTGTGACTTGGAAAGATAAATTCATCTATTTCGTAAGGTAAATATGACTAACACTTAAAATCCCAGAACACCGAATATCTGATGAAAAACAGATATGGAGAAAGAATTTTATTGTGTATTTTCGGAAATTACATATTGCTTTATGATGGGTGGGATAAAAGGAAGACATTGGAGATTTTCTGTGTTTGGAAGAGATGTAGATATAGTAAAAAAAAATATATATATAAACCTGAAATCATATCGTTTCCGTCTTGTGATGTATTTTTCGTGAAACGGGTGAGTGAATTTTATTAAAAAGCAAATACATTTGTATGAAGCATGTCCTTAGATATAGATTTTTCGCTTTTTATCTTATGTTACTTGAGTGATTTCGCAGAGTGAATCTCTTGTATATATGTATAGCTAATTATAATTTCTCACGCATATCCAGCGAGTTTTGAGATTTTTGAAAAATGTTGAACAAGTGGACTAACAGTAAAGTTCAAAGAAAACCAATTAGGTAATTGTTATTTTTCATAGAAATTCTTCTTCTTTATCCTCACAACTCAGTCTTTTATTAAAATTAATAACCAATTTATTTCTTATATTTCTATTTATATATTTAAAAAATTATATTACTAGATGTTATTTATCAAGTCGTGTAAAAGGTATATGCTATGTCCATGTAAAGCTCAAAGACGAGATTTATTTTGTGGGCTGAGGAGAATTGCGTTTAGATGACATAGAGAGAAAAGAGAGACGGAATCCTCAATAGAAAATCACGTATAGATTTTATTTGCCATTATTATGGTAATAACAGACACAAAACCGGGATATTGTGTACCACACTCTCTTTTTGCTCTCTTATTGTTGTGTCGGACAAAAAATGGAAATATCCGGCATAAATACCAATCAAATAGAAATCTTTGCTTTTGTTCTTTCATGAAGCAATGCTGTGGTATTATTGACATGAAAAAAAACCATCAATTGACGATATGTCCTTCAAGTCAAATTACATTATATAATAATTTTTATTATATAAAAAATGATTTTTACTTTGATTTGAATTTTATGTAACTGTCACAAAGTCACGTCAATCGTTAGGCAAAATCATATTATGCTAATTCGATGAAAGTCATTCAAAACCAATATTTTCGTTTAATTTCCATTTATGCTTCTACGAGGACGTGACTTCAAAATCTGTAATGCCCCCAAACATGTATATGCGATTCCCTTTGTTTTCTGGAATAGTATTACCATGCGAATCCATTTATCCACTCTGACTGTTGATTTTCAGGTAACCTTTTCAATCTTTCATATAACAATCAATATTTTATGGTATGCTTCTGTGTATAGCAAAGCTATTCGTATTTTATTTAAAGTATTGTATTGGGTAAACTCATTATTACTTGAATGAGGCTTCAATAATAATTATACGTTGTATATATTGCTTAGTTTGCCGTTGACTCCTAACTTTATACGAAAAATGTTTTCCGCACAAAGCTTTGATTTAATAGTTTCATTCAGAATTCAGTCAGAAAATATATAATACACCATGTGTGTATACAATGTAAAATATATATGTTATGATGCACTTGAGAGAGAAAATTGTTCCTAAAGTAACACCCCACAACATTTTAAATTAATTTTCCCCACCACTGAACAAATGAGAAGGACAAAAACAATATGAACTCAGTCATTAAGAATGATCATTTTAATTGCCCATTTATTATACGACATAATGGAAATTGTAATGCAGGCGCCCCATGGGTGATGGAGGCGCCTGGTACTTCGATTAGTGCTCCTACAAACAATGCATTATGAATGTCCTGATGAAAAAATCATATATCACATCAGTCCATTTAATATTATGTATAATACATATATGTACATATATCACTCTATGTATAATACATATATACATTATGAACTCTATGCAGGAAGTCTTATTTAAGTTTTTCTCGCTTTATTACCTTTATGCGTGCATGGGTATGGTGTTCTAATAAAATTACATACGGAAAATTTGCATCAATTTATGCTAATTGATCTTTATTACTAAACACGAAAAACATTAAGTGCAGCATCACGTAAAAATGCATATAGGGACTTGGAAATCTACGTAATATATTTATGAGGTGAATTCATGACTATTCATAAATTTTCGCGTGGTTTCTATCCAATAAACTTCCATTGCAGTGTTTACATAAGAAACACTGAAATTTCCTGTAGAGTATTTTTCTATGAGTTGAGATAACGAAGAAGCTGAACATATAGTGAAAATTTGGGGAAACTGGATCAGAGAACATCATCAGAGTGTTTGAGAATGAAAAAATAACATAAAATTTATGAATTGTGTGCTTCTTTTGTTACTAAGAGGCATAATGAATAAACCGGAAGGGTTTCTTTCACTCGATGTGGAGCAATGAAAAAGAAACATCTTGAAAATATCAAAGAAAAAGAATATTTTCAGGTCACCGTTAGGAAATTGTGTATTGTAATTTTATTGGTAAAAGAGAGAAAGAAAATGTAATCTTTTTCCCCATACTCTAGATTGAAAGATCAAAAAGAAATATTCAGACAAAGAATTTCTCAACAAATTGTCAATCGTTGAGCAATAATAATCTGGAATTTCTATAGATACCATCTTTCGTAGGTAGATAATCGGAAGAAATAGATGTAACAATAATTTAAAAATAATTTGATTATAGGTCAGTTTGCATAATATGAAACATACGTATAAATAATATTGCTGGGGTTGGATGGGTGAAGGAAAGAGAATTAACTAACTTAAGTTGATTATGTACAATCATCCAGTTATGGTTTCTTAAATAAGTTGCCAAATGGGCTCATATGAAGTAATTAGGTTTGCGTCAATTACCAATTACCCTCCGGTAATCTTGAGTGCGTTGCAGGTGTTAAGAAGTCTTAATATGCCTATGAGGACTCATGTGTAAGTGGCAACCTTTCAGAGCAGGATACATACTCCTTTCACTTTCACATAGGTATAAATTCGCTATCGATATGGCTATTCTCGTTCTATCACATTGTGTGTTGTCATGTGTTGTTTCAATTAAACCGTAAATACCGCAATTGGAACTTTGATACAAGTGTCATGAATGGGATTTATCTAGCTAGAACGTTTTGTCGGATTAATATATAACTTAATCTTTCTTCCAGTATTTTTCAGAATGTATCAAGTTTACAATTATTTTAAATGACAGAATTAATTTGCCAGCTACATCTAGTTACATATTAAATATACCTAAGACTTAAGTCTTTCAGAAATGTTGTGAAATAGCTGTGCTATATCACATTGTAATACAACGACGTATATAGAGGCAAATACTTCTTGAGGACTTTAAGATAGCTCATGCCTCTAATCCCGTAAATATATGATATATTTATGCGCCACTTTCTTTGGATTAATAGAGGCGGCGGAAGCATCACGGAATGACTTTCCTCATCATATAAGATGTTTGATATATAAATAAATACATTATTGCCACATATCACTTGATACCGATGTAACATATTCTTGAATGTGTATTCGATTTAGCCTGAGTATCACTTCACATTGTTAAGAAATTTAAAGCTCCGAGAAAGCACTCAATTTAAATATAGGGTTGGTGGGTCTCCTGAAAGGACCCGATAGCACTAAACTTGCCGTATTATGTATGTACATACTTAACGAGACTAGAGTTTCGATTTACGCAATTTATATTCAAACTTTTTTGTTCGTATAACCCTACACTGCATATTTTTCCCCTCAATGTCCCAATTTTATCATTAAAATTATTCAAATGATAGCAATTTTGCATACAAACGGCGTGACATAAATTTAAAGTGGCACGCGGTGGGAAAACATAAATACAACATATATTATACTTATCATCGCCTGAAACACTTATTGTAATGTGAAGGTGATGTTACTTTGACACATCAAAGCTTCAAACTTCTGTCTATTCACGCTGGGCTATATGTAAGTATTGTATTATATATTTGTTTGCTCTTCATCTTAAACTTATTGGTTTAGCGCATCACTAAAAGTTGGTATGTAGCGAAACTGGTCCGCACAAAATGTTAGTTGAAATATAACCAGGATATTAAACTTGTCTATTATACAGTAAAGTGCTCTAATTCTGAAACGAGGAATTTGCTTGTTCACAATTAGCTATTTACGGGTTAAGAATTAGAATACTTTACCCTATAATCGTGCAGAAGAGACACTAGTATATTTGTACTGTGCGAGTATAAGAGAAGTTCTCTAAATAATATGTTGCACAATGTTTAACTCAAAGTGCAATAAATGTTTCAGAGTAAAAGCTTTTATTTCGCTACAAAGGACATGATTTGAGTTCCTCAGGAATCAATTGTAATTAAAGGGGTTGTACGATAAATAATCCAAATTAATTAAACACCCAGAGTACACAATGTCCCTTCTTCATTTATACATAGAAAAGCGGAGAAAATAGCCTGAGTATTCTCTAGTGTGCAAGCATGAGGTGTCAATATAGAAAGCCACACATTTATCACCACAGCAATATTGTAACGTAACAATTTACTGACCTGTATGGGAAACCATAAAGATGCAAACGCAGCTACAACTATCACAACCATTCTTGTTACACGTTTACGTCCTCGTTGAGACTCGGCGGATATTCTTCCTCCCACGCCGTTTCGCCACAAGCGCAATAACATCCTTAAGTATAAACCGCTTATTAGCACTAATGGGACTACATATGAACTGGAGAAGAATGCTATATGAAAGGCCGGCCAAGAAAATCCACCGTCATCCAGAAATGTGCATGATGTGAGGTTCCTATCCCCGTGGGCGTATTCCTGAAACACACATAATGCATTTATGACTAACGAGCATTATTCTTATCGTCCTAATCAAAGTATCTGCTTTAAAGAACTTGAGGAGAGCAACATTTACAAACGCCATCTGTCTGATCGACCATTTGGTATTTAAATTTCCTACCAATACACTATTTTTCCGGCACAAGTTAATTTAACTTACCACACTTTTTCCAAAGTAATAGATTTGAATTCATCCATTTTATGACGCTGTGAAAATTTTTATTTATTTGGAAAATAAAATACAATTTATGTTCATTTGCTATGTTTACTGAACTGCAAAACAGATCTAAAATGGAGAGAATTTTAATTTCTGTAAACAACTCCGGTTTGGTTTTGTCAAATAAACAATAATCTTCATGTAAACGTAAACTGTATAGATTTCGAATCTGTAAATAGTACTTAAACCTGATTCCTAGTATAATGGTATAATTCTATATAAATTATTGGAAAGTTCAGGAAAATATATACCTTTTCACATGGATACAATTTTCAAATTGACCTATTGGTGATAGCGGTGCCAGTCTAGATTTGTATGTTGTGTAAATAACAATAAATTTCTTTTCGAGTGGAGTGACTTGTTCGCAACAATTTGCCGCTTCATGGAAAAGGTCTATGTATGATTCAGCTATTTATATTGATATTTATTTGTCTACGCAGCACAACAAGTTAAAAATAAAATTCTCTGCATTTAAATGTGCTTCTTACAATGTTGAATATACCTGTTGTGTATAAAAGACTCATTCGGTATCTCCAATAGAAAGGAATACTCCAGATAAAATGTAGGTACTTATTAAGAGCACCAAATGCTTAGATTCCAGCTTTTTCAACTTGTACTTGTGTTATATATATTACTTGAATCTGCATGGATAATTTACGTCTCTTCAGGTGATTAGAAAATCTCCATTTCTACTCAAAATTTATTCCGTTCGGTTATATAAAAAAAATAATAACAAAGCTGCCTGCAAATATGAGTGGATCTCTCACGAGTCAAAGAGATTTCCTAAACAGAATTCCAACAAAAACCTTTGTTGTATTTCTAATCCTATCAATTTTGATTTGAGTCCTTCACATATGTCTTAAGCGGTCAGACGATGAAAATTTTACAATAATAAGAATTTAAATGTGTACGATTTTACAGAAACATATGGGATTCTGAAGTATTTCGTTTATGTCCGGATTTGAGCCTTTGGGTACATTTATCGATTCGTCTTACACCTTTGCAGGCATCCCTTCAAAGGCACCTTTTCATTTCAGAAAAGAAATTCTTCAGAAAGTATATATATATTATGTTCACATGGTTCACATTGGTAGTCACGCATGAATTTGTACTTTTTGGAGTATGAGAAACTCATTTCTCTTATATACGCATTACAGAATATATATAATCTTATCTAATCAGGTGAAAAATACTTTGAAATCATTGAACTTTTTTACTGAAGAGCATTATTATAATTTGATAATGCTTCGCTGAACTTCATCAATTTGATTATTTACTGGTACTTATATTGTCCTTATTACACATACATGATTTATCCTGCTTTGTCGTACTTACAACACGGGTAATAAGTAAATGTATAGATTAGACAGTATAAGTAAAAGGGCCTCTGGGAAAATTGGAAAAATTGAGATTTTCAGGGTGCTTGAATGTAACTTGTATACCCGTCCCACAGAGACACAAAATTGGCTTCAAATTTCCATTTATGTTCACGAGAATAGTACAAAGTTTGTTATTTTCATTCCGTGCTTGGGTTTGGTAAAATTAAATTTGATTTAATTTTTACGATTAAGTTTTTCCTGTACTGATGGTTCTTTGTAAACTCTGCCGATCTCTTAAGAGGAAAATTGTGTTAAGGGGTAAAAGCTTTCTTTGTTTAGCCTCTCACTGACTTATTTATTGTTAGCTAATGATTGGATTTGAAATTGAGGAAGTAAAATGTTATTATTGAAATGGAAGAAATTTGGGAGAGTATTTCAAGAATGTGAGAATTGTGAATAATGCCTAACAGAAAAGCAATTCCATAGATTTGTTGGATATTCAAAGTCATGAGAAATATTTTTTAAAGTATACAATGTTTCCATCTTTGTATGTTAGCAGTTTATGAAAGAAAATACCAAGTGAGAAAATTAAAGTAAAACTGGATTTAGATATAAGGTCAATAAATTCTTACGAAATTTTATAAGGAACCTCTTCCAGATAACTTGGTTTGTATGTTTGTATATAGTTATTTTTGACTTTAGAAAACCACATATAATTTATATATACATACAAATATATAAAAAAATGCGCATATTATAATACTTCACAAACTTGGTCAAGTTTTCTTGTTCATACTTTCTTCGTTCATTAAGTTCATTAATGTAAAAAAAAACATCTTAATGAAAATACCCATGGGAAATATCATATTATCCTAATACATAAAGCCAAGTGTGCATATCTGAATTGGCCTGATCACCCCCAAACCATTAAATCTCGACCGGGCGTGACTCCAGGAGTCCGAAAATACCCATCTCCAAAATGTTTGTCTGTCTGTCTGTCTGTCTGTC
>CAKKOB020000410.1:10856-28358 GCA_918844115.2 Phlebotomus perniciosus | reverse complement strand
TGTCTGTCTGTCTGTCAGTGTGTTACCGCATCACGGCCAAACGGCTGAACCGATCCGGATGATATTTGGCATAGGTATAGTTGGCATCCCAGGTTGGGACTTAGGCTATATAAAAACTTCCCCCACCTCCCCTATCTGGTACCTCCCATACGAATTTACCCCTTTTTTCAACATTTTTTACCTTTTGACCACTAAGATGATACGCTAGCGGTTCACAATGTATAAAGGGGTTAATTGGGGTAATGTGGCCTGTAATTTAACATTATAGGGGATTGCCCCCCCCCACCCCCTTTCAAACCTTTCATAGAAAGATTCCCTATTTTTGACTTTTTATCTGTTAAATGAATCTTCTCAATCAATTTAACGAACCCAAGTTACTACACAATCCACAAACCACGCAAAGATAGGCGCGAAGCGCCTCGTTAATTATAAAATAAAATGTGTAGGTAAGTAAACGATACTGCGTATTTTAATATATTTGCATTTCACAAGAACCTAATACAGAGTCTTATATTTTCATTTGAAGCACGTTTATTTTTCATTCAATTAATTTCTGGCTAATAACGTGCAATTTTCAGGGATTTGGTGGTGTGTAATTCGTCAAAGTTAATTACATTTTACCCAGAATCCAGGGTGTCTCTATTCATGACTCTGCACGTCATAGATTAATGCACATTCAACAACTTTCCATGGTATCAATTGGCAGTTGTGGAAACAGAATATACAAATATTTATATATATTATTTAATATGTCGCAATATCATAAATGTACACAAATGTCTCTTTATGTGAAATGTGAAAAGCAAAAATGACATATTGCTATTTGAGTGTCTCACAAACATTTTGCCTCAGTTCTCTATGGGTTTATTGATTTTTCAGTGAATTCTTATCAAAGTTCCATTTTTTTCTTCCATAACTAAACGAAAGGGTAAAGAAACAGACGGGACCAATTTTTCACCGTCTTATAAAAAATATCATATTTTTTCAATTTTATGTAAGCTATACCATCATTCTTTTTGCCCTGCCTGCCAGCACACATCCATATGTTGTGAAGCTAATAAAAGTCAAGGGTTTAATTCACAGACCATGGTGAAGTATCACTTAAGCACAAGGGTGGAAATGCTTTCTCTGCGGGTGAAACATACCGCTAACTTTTGCACATGTGAGCTCGAGGGTGGATAAAATAGAGCAGAAGAGGTGAATTGAAAAGATTTTAAATTGCAGCAGCAAATTGCTAATTTGATCGATGGTGAATTGAATTCACTTTGAGATGTGAAGTGATTCTAAAAGAGTGGATTTTTCTTTTTTTTTTCTTTTTACTTAAGTGAATTGCGGAGAAAAGTATATGATATAATTTGTTGGGAAAGAACAAACACATATCTACGGCCTTCGCCTGGCAGTAATTCGAGTTAACAAATAATTAAGGGTTATTTCGTTAAAGTACCAAAACAATACTCTGGACCAAAGATTGCACGATAATGTGATACTCGCCTAGAATGAATAAATAACAAATATTGTATTTGCAGCACTGTACATAATTGTGATCTCTAGTATATAGGAGGTTGGAAGACAAGAATTGTGAACAAACATAGAGAGAAATCCTTCTTTCTCGTATTACTCTGTTGATGTGTATCACGGAGAAAAACACGAGTGGATAGAAAATTATAGCACTTCCCTTTTCAATAAACCCCTTCCTTTGCTTGCTGAACTGTGTGCCTTCCTTCTTATTTATACCACAAGTCAACTTTTGCCCCTCGTGTTGAGGTATGCATGAGCTAATTGATCCCAGCATGAAATGACACCACCATTCTTCATTTCTAGGCCTTTAATTGCGTCACTGCTAAGTCGATAAATATTATAATATTTATGTTGCAGAAAATTTAACTGATTGGTCTCCGTAAATATAATGATGACTCCCATATTTCCATGATAAATTGTCAACCAATAAATATAGATGTGCTTCACCCGACCTATAGTATACCTATGATATTTTATGGAAAATTTAATACTCTGCACGAAGATAAATGGGGCAATCACAGTGAAAGAAAAAGTGCTAAATTCAATCAGGTGGGTTCTCATTCTAATCACATTGTTTACTTTTAATTATTTTTTGACGTGGAGTTCCGTATCATGGAATATTCGGGAAAAACATCCCTTGGGGTATTGTTTATTATCGTTTATTGAAAACAATCAATTCGAAAATGTGTTGGTAGATTTTATTATTTTTCACCAGATCTATGTTTTGTTCCTCCTTTATTTAAATGAGATGATTTTTCCTCAAGTGATTCCCCATTGAAATTCTGCTTTCTTTCTTACACAATATCGAAATATTTGTATATTGAATGAATTCAATGTGTTGAGGAGAATTCTATTGAGAAAACTTTTGGAGCATCACAAACATGTTTATTGGGTCATCATTTCACCCACGTATAAGTACACTTGTGATAATAAAGGTTGGCAATAAAAATAAAAAAACACGTGCTGGTTTTATATACTTTAAAAAAAATACACATCACGATATGAAACACTGAGAGAAGTTGAAGTAGGTATTTATTATCATATAAATAAGTTAGATATCTTAGAATCTTAAAAATGGATTTTCTATAGAACTCCCGAAATCGTGAGATGATTTAGAGTCTTTGGTGTGAAAATATCTAATTTAATTTCTCCTTTAAGATTGCGCGACCGAAAGAAGAAAATTGTGTGCCAGGCACGTTTTCGTCTACAAAAGTTATTTTCTGACTTTTTCTCCTTTTAAGTATCAATACCACATAGAACAGATTTCCAGTGTTATCGATGAAATCTATTTTCTATCAATATATGGGTTATATGTATATGTATACCTACATACATTCCACTTCACACACACCGCAAATAAAAAATAAAATATATAGAAATTGTGAATGAGTTTGACGGTGAGAGGTCATCAATTGTGGAGGGTCTTTTTATTTGTCGTATCATCAATGATACTGTCCTAACCACTCAGAATTCATGCGAAACGCTCTGGATATTAGATATTACCATAAAAACGTGTTCGTCAATTTTTTTCGAGGCTTTTCCGATGTCGTTGAGTGCTGCTTAGTCACGAAGTATAGGATGAAGATATATAACCTCATCACCCATTTCTTACCACACCACCGACATAGTGGCGGGGAGAATGATTGGACAAAATAGAAAATTTTGAATGTTACGCCCTAATGTGAGAATAAGTAGAGTGAATTTGATGGAAATGTGGATAGGGGACAAAAAAATGTTTTGAAAACATTTATGAAATTGCCATAATAGTCATCAAATGTTTTTCTCACGTTATTTGATTTATTTCCTTCAAAGCATGGAAGGAAAAAAATAAATAAAAACTGTTTCAAGAAATTGTATTTTCCCCATTTTCTTACAAAGTAATTACGGGACATTTTCCACGAGCTACATAGTACAAACATTGTATGGCAATATATGCACAACATACAAAAGGAAGAAAAGTTGAAAATTCCTTAATTTGAAAGAAATCATTTACTCCTCTTTATTTTTCTTCAACTCTGTATAATGTCATGAATACAAATTTATGTGACTTTTACAAAGTTAAAGAGATGTTTTTCTTACGCATATCGACAATGTAAGACAGAAATTCGCGATATTTTACTGGACTTGACACATTTTAACTGTTTGAAACATGTTTCAAGTCACCCACAATCGAGAAACTTTTCAGCATCTTTTCCGATATAATGTATACAACAAAATTATATTTACATGGAGCGTCTCTATAAAGCCATTTAGGAAATTCCCTTGATAAAATTTGACTGCGCCAAATTTTCAATATTCTCCAGGAAAATACGAGTTTACACATCAATGTAAGAATGGATCTTTCACATAGAAGACAGCTTATATATTATCATCAAACTGTATCACTTTCAAAGATGTCAAACCGGACAGGGGGAGACAAATATTTTTGGGAGATAAAAGTGTTTCACCGCGTGTATCCTATCATGATCCCATATTCCTCCTGAAATGATTACAATATCTTGTTTCACACTCGAGTGAACAACTTTTCCATATAGAACGGAGCGATGTAAGAAGGAATTTTCAGCAAGGAATAAAAAATTTAATAGTGTTTAGAAGGATTTCAAGAACACTATCATCGTTTCACGTTTTAATGTCACTTTGAGGGCGGTGAAATGGCATTTCTCTGTTCTCGCACTTGGTGTCCCTTGTGTATAAGCATCTTAAGGAAAAATTCATCAGTATTCAAATTATTCCCAACAGCCAAACGCATGGCCAAATGAAGTCATTCATATGTAAAATTGAGGATAAAATGCTTGTGAAATGTGATTCAAAATTTGTGAGTAAATTCTCGTGTAATATGTGAACGTTTCTTCAACAGTCCTTTTTCTCCTTTTTCTTTGCACAGAGATCTTCTTCACATAATATTGGAAAATTCCCAGGAGAAATTTGTTCAGTCACAAGTAAAATTGTGCAATTGTTGTGTGTCAAAGAAGAATATAGCATTCCACCACTCTATATTCACACAAGCATATATATTCATATTTTTGACTTTTATAATATAATCTTCTTGGATGACACAAAAGCTATAATGTTACAGCGACAGCTGAATGATTAAAGAGATATTCAAGATGGATAAGAAACTTTGATGCAAAATATATCCTTCGGTTTTTACTGCTGTACAAGGCAAAAGTTTTGAAAGATCTATCTATATATAAATATGTATATAAAGAAATCAAGTAAAAAGTCTTCTTAAAGTATGAAAAAAAACTTGAATTATTTACAGCGTGGAGAAAAATGTTATAGACACCGAAAAGCTTTCTGATACGACATCTCACTTAATAATTAATGGAACTTGATATAACTTTAATTTCTGTCTCTACTTTTTGTGTGCTTTCGCTGTCTCCATTGAAACATTATATATTTTCAAACGGGTAAGTTTGATGACAATGCAAAAGTATTGAATGATATCCTGCGACCTTATCAGACGTTATATGTATATCTCTTACGCTTTATTAGGAATGCATACTTTCTGGACTGATGGAGGTAAAATCAAATTCCTGTTATTCATACATTTCAAACTTTTTATAAAGTTTAGTAAAAAGAAATTTTATACTCCACTAAAATTTTGAGAAAAATAATTTCTCATAATATTTTGATTTTAGAAAGAATTCAATCAATATTGCAAATCATTTGAATAAATTTGATCCAATCCAACTTATTGACACATAGAAAATGTGAGCTTTATTCTTTTTTTCTTTCATACTGTTTCCCATGAGCACATGCGGGCGATTTCACACAAGAGAGTTTATTCTCAATTGGTGTAGGAAAAAGTGAATTTATTATATACCCATCCAGATGGAAACACACTCCTTAATAATCTATTTAAAATCCAA
Organism: Phlebotomus perniciosus; assembly: GCA_918844115.2. NCBI lineage: Eukaryota > Metazoa > Arthropoda > Insecta > Diptera > Psychodidae > Phlebotomus > Phlebotomus perniciosus. The sequence continues at coordinate 22,968 of CAKKOB020000410.1, read as the reverse complement.
TATTTATATCAATGAGAATTACAGTCGCTTTTGTGATAGAAATATCTCTTAAGTGTGTATAAGCAATTGAAGAAACAAACGCACAGAAATTCTATTGAATTTAAAATCGTGAGCCACGCTGACCTCACTGTCGGAAGGAATCAAAAATTCTTTTGAAACACTTGAGGCAACAGTTAAAAAATATTCTCCACTCAACAGAATCTTGTTGGAAAAAATTGTTACAGTATTTTATATGTTTTATGAGATAAAAGTTTGCTTATATATGTATTTTTCTAAGCAGAATATGGGAGCATGAGATTGAGCAAATTTATGCAAGAACATGGGATTATAGCATAGGATTTAATCTGTTGGTATGTCGTAGTCCCACCCACAAAGAAGACAAGAACCTTTTTGCCATTGTAATGTCTTACGAAGAGGATCTGAGATGGGGATAAGACAGAGTATATTTAATTTGAGTGAAGCAAACATATCATTTTACGTTTTATTTAAGAGAGTGAGTAAAAGGAAAAAAGGTACAGGAGTAAGAAGAGGAGATATTAATTTCTTGTAAAGTGTGAAAATGTTCAACCACCAGCCACGCCGGAGGAATTCATCACGTAACAAAGGAATAAGAACACATAAAAACATTTTCATGGTGCGACTGAAAACATTTCAATATGCAGATTTCCCAGGGCTACACTTAAATAATGCGTGACCCCACGTCACACTATGACACTTTAATACATTACACTCCCTGTGGCGAAGGGTGTTATAAATCCACTTTTTTCGCTTTATGCTTTTAAGGAAAAAATGTTCTACTAAACGGGGTTTTGTCGAGAACCACACACGCATTATCCACTGTATAAACATGAATAAGTTATGGCTCAGGGATAATTGTGTATTGAAATTTTAAGCAGGGGCAATATTTTTCACGCGAGTACCTACTCTTTTCACAATTTTTTTTTCCTCCACGAAACGCCAAAAAAAGACACACAAAAAAGAGAAAAAAAGCTCTATACGTAAAGAAAAGCTCACCGTCTCATGTTACTGGGTGGGGAGTTACGTGCCTCGCCTCTCTTTATTATTATTATAACATCGTCCAGACTTGCACGAGAGTGAGGGACTATGCCAAGCATAAATGACCACCGTCCCTTAATAAGATAAAATCACTCGAGGGATATTTGATGATCTGCCGTGTGAAAGTGGATTAAGAAGTTTGTCTTGGTGCTTATTCATAATTTCATTCGAGGTGTAATTCAACCAAATGCCCCAGAGAGACATACATACATATAGCAGATGGAAATTATTTTGTCTCGCAACAAATCTTGCCTCTTTCAAACATCATGGAATGATTCGCCTGTGAAGAGGCTCAACGTCCTAACAACACGCGAACAATTCAATTGTGGAGTATTATTGTGATTGGTCCAATCGTATTGTCTCAATCTTTATTGAATTGTTCAAACTTGCTCTCATCTCCTCTCGAAATTTTAATTGATGTGTCGGCACAACTTTGTAATCTCATTGAATGAGTAAGCATTGCTCAGGAGATCTATATGAATGTATAGACGATGTTATATGGGGCTGCTATTTGTTGAAATAATCTTCTCAATTTTCTTATTATTTCACTTATACTTCTTCAGGACGATTTCTTTGGTTTATGACATACGAAATTGTCTTAGGCGAAGAATTCCCTGAAGAACGAGCTAAAGAAATAACGAAGAAAAGTTTTAGATGACAAAAGCTAAACTTTACAATTATCATTTGGGAGTTTAAGCAAAATTTACTCGTCTACATTGACTTAAATTATATCCTCCCTTGAGACTTCTTGTAATTATAAAAAAGTAGTATACTATTTAAGATAAATACTTTAATACTTAGAGATAATATAAAAAAATTACAGGGAAAGTTTAATCCAAATACCTAAAGACATATTTTGAATAACATATACCCCATATACCTGTCTTTAAGTGCAAATTAGTGAAACTATCGTATTAAATTCCATCAGTTTAATATATTGCCCCAATGCGTCTCAAGAGACTAATAATGTCGAATTATTGGTAATATCTCAAAATGTAGTATATTAAAGTGTCACTAAGCGTATAATTTATATGAAACACCTAAATTTAAATAGTAAACTATTTTCCTCAATTGGGGAAATTTGAAAGTAAAGGATCCTTTAATAAATGTTAACACTAATTATACTTTTAATTTAATAAAATAACTGTTATACGCTTTTTGCATATTTCGGTTAAATAATTTCCACTTGGAATAAAAACTCTTCATCTTGCACTAATTTCTATGTAAATAAATCTAAAGTGAAGTACGAATCTCGGACACTAACTAAATATACACTTCATGTATTTTCATTATAAACCCAACATTATTTACTTGGGAAAATATGGAAACTTTGTGCACAAAGTAAGCATGCAAAAATCTGTCCATTAGCACTTTCGTTAAATTTGTTGAGTCCTTTTTATGTAATTTTCATGGAAAATTGCCCAACTATTGCTGAATGCTGACAAGGTGTAAAAAAACATAAACTTTTAATTGCATTTTTTGCAACAAATATATACTTCACGTATCTATGCTTTTCCCGCCTTTTTTTCACACAGTCACTCCCAAATGTAATTAAACATGGGGTGAAATTTGATTATAAATACAAAAAAAAGAACCATCGACAGGAACAGAGAAGTGCTGCACCTGAAGACTATTGTTTATAGCGTTATTTAGAGGGCTCATGGAAGAGAAATAAATTAATTACGTTGCCTTCTGCAACTTTACAATGTTGCTCTCCTCCGCAGGTTCATATTGCATTATTTCCACTCGAGGAGTTCCTGATGCTTTTGAGTTTAAGGAGGTTCTCCTCGAGGTGGAAACAGGTATTTAGTGAAGATGAACAGGGACTTATTATTATGGATATGATGTACTCACGTGCACGCCATGTACGAAGAGAACAGGAATTCCGGTGCTCAGGATGAGGAACCAGAGAATACTGATTGCCATAACTGTGTTCTTCTCAGTGCGAATCACCATGCTGGCGATGGGATGTACCACAGCAAGGAAGCGATCGAGACTCATGAGAACGAGGGTGTAAATGCTGGCGTGAGCTGTCACTACGATGAGATACTGCACGACCTTGCACCACGAATCCCCGAAGGGCCACGTGGACAGCATGTAGTCAGTGGCTGTAAAGGGCACACAGAAGATGACAAATAGCAGATCAGCCACGGCAAGATTGATGATGAGAAGATTGGTGGTGGAGCGCATTCCTGGATTGGACACCACCACGAGGACCACGAGTATGTTGCCCAGGAGGCCAGTGATGCCAATGACACCGAAAAAGACCGGCACCACGCGCGAAACAATCATCTCCGTCTCATCGACATTGTCGATGAGAGGAACGATGGACACGTTCTGCCACGCTGTTGGATCCTCCGTCGTCGCCATTGTCTCTCGGCTGCACGTTCCTCACGTAAAGAGACGTGTGTCTTCAGGACAGGGGCAGCAACACCCCCGAGCTGCTGGAACGGTGCTTTATGACTTGAAAATTACCCTACCAAGTGATGTCTATTGTCTCTTCCACCCACACTCTCCGCCTAGCAACTCATCCACCACCACTGATCGTCACTTTTTCCCGGTAATTAATTTAAACTGGCAGTGAATAAACATTTTCAGCCACATTAATTCACAATTATAACTTTTCACTGAAGGGGCCCATCGTTCCCATTACAACTCATGTTTATCAGGTTGCTCCTGCGAACGGGGTGTCCTCTTACATTGAATGAGAAATTAGCATAAAAATTAATATTTTACACAGTGTTGCTCATCTGGCTGAGGGTGAGCGAGTCAGAACCCGGTGGAATCGCTAGAAATAACGTTCCCACACAAAATTCCTTTTTCACTTCATTTGTTCATCATATATCCCCATATTTGTTCTATTTTTATTCAAATAGGGCAAACTGGACGACTTTCCTCGAAATATAACAGCAAATATTCCTACAAAATGGTGCGCTTGCGAATGGGGTAACATCAATTAAAGAGCAAAATGTACGATTCACTTTTAATGAGAGCAAGGATTTTATTTGCGTTTTATATTTCTATAGTAATCATTATTGTCATATAGCTTTTAATAATTTTTGATCGGACGGTGCTACACACCAAATAATCATCATAATCATGCGGAAAACGTACCCTCTTTGGGGGATTATTCGAGTTCGTGCGTGAGGTGTGTGCAAGAGATGGATACTTGGAGGTGGAAGGTGTACACTGCACATATAACATTATCTGCTGAGCACACCCAACCTTTAATATTCATGGAGGAAAATTTTATTTATCATGTGACCGCGTATTTCCTTTACTGTCTTCATCATCCAAAAGTTTGCGAAGAGATGAATTTATGAAAGAGATACACGCTTGGAAAAATATTTTATTCTTTACTTTGCACCGTCAATAAAACCGGTATAGTTGACACTATTCATCCAAACTGTATGGTCGTTGCTGAGAGAAATGTGGTGGAAAGTTTTTGGAACTTTTCTCTGAACTTTTTTGTCACGATTTACTGTATTAAAAACGTTGAGTGTTTTTCTAAAGTGATATTTTGTGTAAACGTTAAAAATTCATGGACTCACCTGAATTTTTAGCAAAACAACCCAGTTGGGAACTTAAAAAACGGATGCTTTTATTTTTCGTCAGCTATATATTACACAAGGTCTTGTTTTTAGAGATTATAACATCTCATACGAAAAATTGTTATGATAGCTCGAATTCTTTGTGTTATTCTAATGAAAAATGAAACACTCCATAAGAAATGCCATAAATACAGTCAGTAACACTAAATTAGGATCACATCATTAGAAATTAATTTTCTTTTTAATTGCTTTACTTTATTTCATGGTGCTAGCTTAAGTTGTTCTTACTGTATAGTTATTTTAGTAGAGCGATCGTCTTATTCCACCTTCCTCATGTATTGCTTAATATTTATTTGTTTATTTTTCATAACCACAAGCTGTGCGATTGCCTAAAAATGAGTGCTGAAGTAGAACCAACAATCGTGCATGCAAGAAATCGTGTTTTTCTAATAAAAGTGAGAAAGTGTTTATCCAAAGCGATGATTCAGTTAATTTTTTCTCAATCCTAAATATAATTTTCATGTGAAACTATTCCGTAAGATATGCTAATAAGTCTCTTCGAGCACACATATAGTGATATCTTCCGAGAAGGTGATAATGATAAGAGTTTTTCACTGAAACGAGTATATACACTTTTTCCAACAGTGTAAAAAGGCAGTAAAAATTCTATTAATTTCCTGTGCTGTCGAGGAATGATTTCCAGGAGGTGTACAGCATTTCCGGATAACTATTCCGCCCTTGTGAAGGGGCCACAATGAGATGGTGAATATCAAGAAAATTGTAAGATAGGCATCTGCGTTGTGAAGACGACACCCAACCTCAATGAATAATCCCTGCGTGCCGTTGAGGAAAAACAACCCTCATTCATTCTCTCGTGTTCTTCCTTTTCCACAAAAAGTTTTATTCTGATGTATATAGTGCGAAAACTTTAAACACTTGTCCTGGAGGTGGGGGGAGGTCTTTAGCACCCATGCATGCGTATTTTTGGGACACGCAAACAGGACCCCATGGGGAGGGTGCGGCTCTCGTAATGTGCCTGTGGGTGCGCTTCAACTGGTGGGTATACAAACTAATTCAATGAAGCACGTATTTCCATAAAATGACGAAATGAGAATTTTGCATGAGGCATATTTCACTGTTAAATGCTATCAATGGATCCTTTAGCAAAGATGCTGGCGGGTGCTTAATAATTGGAACAAATTAATATTAATCACCATGAGGAAAACTTTACATTCTCCAGGATGTCTCTGGAGAAATATCCATACCCACACCTCACACAGCACAGTCATTTGAAAATCCCTCTACGCCTATTCCATATACCTTTTTTGTGATCCTCAACTCCCGCACAAGAATTCACAACTATCGTGAAACAGAACAAAAGGGTGGTGTCTTGAGGGAGTTTTCAGCCTAAATTTTAGGGTCAACCATCAAAAGTTGAGTCTCTTTAATTTGCTGGTGTTCACTAATTTATCTGGGAATAAAATGCAAATGAGAGGCTTCCTGAAGCTTAACTCACTCTCAGCACTAATCAATAGACATGAGTGGAGTCGTAATTTTTGCCACTTTGACTTTAAAATGATTTTAACTATTTTTTTAAACATCTGGCTAAACACTCAGCTTAAAAAATAGTGTCGGAAAAGATCCACCTTATAAATAATTTCTCATTAACTTTAGTGTTTTATACCTCACCCACCAATTAATTTTACAGTCTCGTAAATTTTTATGCTGAAAATTTTATTCCCACTTCATTAAATTCAGTCGTCTACTCTACTCTATTTTTTCAAAATGAAAGTGCCACCAGACATCGCGTGAAATATGTCCAAGAAGAGAATTTTGTCGCGTCTATTAATAGTTTGCTCGGGAATCCCGTCCTCCCAGAAGCTCGTCAAGGTTCACCGGGGAGACTCCCTTTGATGCTGGCGAACATCGCGAACATACAAAGTACTGTTTGCACTGAAAGCTGGCAATAAATTCCGCTGGGTAATTAATATTAATTAATTAATTCACGGGTATGTATATTGGCCCTGTCGAATTGCGACTAACACTAGGAATTTCGCGCGCGAATAGAGCGATTTGCCTCGGGCTCTGGCTCTTTAGTCGTCGCGAGGATGAGGCTCACGAGAGTGTGGGTGATTAATTTGTCACGAAAATTGAAGTACAACACACTTTTTCTCCCTCTTGTCCTCAGTGCGCGCACTACGAGTCCTCTTGTCTCACTGGTGTGTGGGATTCCTTTCAGGGGTTGTCACGGTGATAAGTCACGGAACAGGAGAGGCCACGATTATCACGGCGAGAGAGCACCGCGGCGGAACCATTCGGTGTGGAGTCAAATGAAGAACTGAGCGAATGGAAAATCTGCTCATGGATCTCTTACCTTTTTGCACGCCGCTTTCATTGTGGATTGTGGGTGATGTCTGCGCCAGTCTCTTTAGACACTCTCACTCAGACACTGTGTTTATCGTGAAGCTGGGAAATATAGGCACTCTCCTACACTGCGTGCGTAGAGTCACATCGAGATCCCATCCTCTCTCCGCCCCCTGAGAAAAAAGAATGATGATGTATATCACATTGAAGCGCTCTCTCGCAGATTTAAGATATTTTCACGCCACTTTTATGCAAAAATAAAATTTCATTCTTCCACCCACATTCACCCTGTGTGTAAACATTTAATTTAATGCCTTTGATGATTGTTGCAATATCAAATCGCAATTATTTCTCGGAGAAGCTTAGACCCGGAATGCAATTTTAATAAATTTCTCAACATTATTACACACCACCTCCTAAGTACCCACCCAAATGCCCCAAAAAAATATATGGTGATAAAAAAAGGATATTTTATCGACTGGTCTGTAAAAGCCAGAATATTACCAGAGGAATAATGGTCAGTCGCATTAAATTCATTGGAAAATGTTTCCGTCCCCGAATTGTTATGCGCAATCATTGATTTTGCAGTAACTCCTGCCTGAAAATCATATTCCTGGGAATCTCCTGAGGAAATCTTTAATTTTCGTGGGCGTTGCCGTTGCTCTCTCTGCCATTATATTCGAATTAAATAATTCGATTTTCGCGCGAAATATTTTTCGATATTTAGCACAATCTCGCGCATTGAGCAAACAGTGGAGGCGCCTGGTTCTCCGGACGTCAGTGTACACACGTGAAAAATGGCTCACAGCCGGTTGGAGAAGATAGGAACAATTTTCACAAGGTAATGCCCATTTCCTTCACCTTTTTCATAGTTATAATATGCCTATAATAAAATATTTTACTTTGCAGAACAAATGGACTTCTCAGGAGCGGTGCTATGAGGCCCGAAGACAAACCACTCTGGTATGATATTTACAAGGCATTTCCCCCAAAAGCAGAGCCCCGGTACGATAGACCAGCCCCAAGTACAACAGTCAGGGATATTTTCTATCCCGAGGACGCCATCCGAGCGTAAGTGACTCACATTAATCATTAAGAATTCCCTCCCTAAAAGGACAATGATTTCAGGAAGTTTCATAAACTCTCAAAGACCCAGGGAACTATCAACCTCGCTGATACTAAGAGTAAGACTCACTGTCAGCAATTTATTGAGATTTATGAAAAGCTAAAGATGGATGGGGCGCTATCGGAAGAGAAGGTCCTCGAGACAGCTCAGCTGAAATTAGAGGAAGTCATTCAGGAGGAGAGACTCAATAGGGGAAATTCTGGGCTTCTCTCCAATTTCACGGAGGCCAAAACTAAGCAGGAAACGGGGAATGTTAATATAACTGACCTGTTCAAGTCTTAAATGTAGGAAAGCAAACAAATTGTTGATAAATATAGGTATTTCTCTTGGGCACTTCCGGATAATAGTTACACTGTAAAAAATTCTCCGCAGAAAAGGGAAAAAAATCTACACTGAAAAAAATATTTTTTGCCTTCAGATTACTTAAGAAGAATAGCAGAATTTTTTTATTCCCGGAAAATAATGTTTAATACACTCACTGTATATTGTTTTAGTGTCCTGAAGACACACTTTCATTTACAAGAGATCCTCTACAATAAGAGTGTATTAACTATTTTTTCAAAATTAGGTAAAAAAATGTTACTAAGCTCAGTGTAGTGCGAACATATGAACATGAAGTGCATGTGCAATCGAGGGAATATGTTCAAGTGCCTGAGACAAAATCGGTTTTTTAGTGTAAAATGTGAAGGGAAAGCGAAAGTAAAGTACACAGACACCATAAATTTACCAAAAACTCAATTTCCTGCGAGACTGGAGGCAAAGAAGAGGATATTAATTGAGAGTGACATAAATGAGGTTAGTACATAAGAATATCTGATTCCTTTGAAATAATAATGTTTCCTGACTTTCAGCGGTGCTTCCAATCCCTGTACAGATGGCAGAGTGAGAATCTCAAGTCACCGGCATTTGTCCTGCACGACGGGCCGCCCTATGCCAATGGAGATCTTCACATGGGCCATGCAACAAATAAGATCCTGAAGGACATCACCATCCGTCACCATATAGTCCGTGGACGGAAAGTCCACTACATTCCTGGATGGGATTGCCATGGTCTCCCAATTGAACTGAAAGCTCTCACCGGAGAAACATCCCCAGACGACGTAACGATCCGTCAGAAGGCTCGTGAATTCGCCCTGAAAACCATTAAGAAACAGAAGGCTGGCTTCCAATCCTGGGGAATAATCGCTGACTGGACCAATGAGAAGGCTATTTACAAGACAACCTCCCCGGAATTCATAACTAATCAACTGAGAGTGTTCTTCGATATGTACTCCAGTGGACTGATCTACAGAGATTTGAAACCTGTCTACTGGTCTCCGTCTTCGAGAACTGCCCTTGCCGAAGCTGAGCTTGAGTACAATAGCAATTTCAAGAGCCCCTCGCTGTACTTGAGGCTTCGTGTTAAGACAAACCTCACGGAGATTCAAAACTTAGCAAAGGACAGGAATGTCTGGGCTCTAGTTTGGACCACAACTCCCTGGACGTTGCTCTCGAATCAGGCGATTTGCTTCAACGACCAGATGGATTACTGTTTAATTGGAATGCAAGATTCTCCAGACTGTTATATAGTTGCATTGGATTTACTGGAAGAAAATCGAGGATTTTTCCCCAATCCCGTTGAGGTTTTCGGTAAGGTTGAGTCGAATACTCTCTCGACACTACAGTATCAACATCCCATAGTAGAGAATCGAGACTTGCCTTTCCTTAAAGCTTCGCACGTGTCGTCAGCGAAGGGAACTGGACTCGTTCACACGGCACCAGCTCATGGATTTGAGGACTTCCTTGTGGGAATGCAATATAAGCTACCTACAGAGTGCTTCGTGGATGAACTTGGAAATTATACAAACTCTTCCCCAGAATTCCTTAAATCCAAGAATGTGCTGAAAGAAGGATCTAAAACGATCATTGATCATCTCAAAGCCAAAGACTTGATAGTACATCTCGGAGAGATTGTCCACTCTTATCCAATAGACTGGAGGACAAAACAGCCCATCATCATTCGCGCCAGTGATCAATGGTTCATCAACACAGAGAAGATAAAGCAGAAGGCTATTGAAGAAATTGAGAAAGTCAAGATTTTCCCAAGAGTGACTTCTGTGGCGAGTAAAAATCTCTTAGTTACTCAACTTCAGAAGAGGCCCTATTGGTGTATCTCCCGGCAGCGAGCCTGGGGCGTGCCAATCCCTGTTTTTTATGGTAAATCTTCAAAGAAAGTTGTGACTTCGAGAGCAATAGTGGATAAAATTTGTGATGAGACGATGGTTAATGGAAATATTGATTTCTGGTGGAAGAAATCCGCTCAAGACTTGCTGCCAGAATCTGAACAAAATTCCGAAGAGTTGGAGAAAGGCTTGGATATTCTGGATATCTGGTTCGATTCAGGAATAACTTGGTCTCACGCCCTCGAGGGCGATAAAATTGCTGATCTCTATCTGGAGGGAATTGACCAGTTCACTGGATGGTTCCAATCGTCCCTGATGACAAGCGTTGCCCTGAGGAATAAAGCTCCTTACAGATCCATTTTCGTTCACGGTTTTGTGTTGGATGAGAAGGGTCAGAAGATGTCCAAGAGCTTGGGAAATGTAATCCATCCTAAGGATACCGTGAAAAAATACGGAGTTGACACGATGAGATGGTGGATTGCTGCACATGGAACTCAACACACGTCCATCCTCCTCAGCGACAACATCCTCCAAGCATCAGCAGAAAATCTCCACAAGATCCGTGGGACCTTGCGCTATTTGATTGGAGTCACTGGACAAACAGCATCACGTGGCTTTCCGGATGATTTGAGCAATTTCGCGTATTTGGACAGATTCTTCTTGGACAAACTGCTTGATTTCCATAATTCAATTTTCACCATATACGATTCATACGAATACAATCGCATCGCATCAGCAATTCTGAATTTTGTCGCCAACGAAGTGAGCAGCATTTATCTCCATTTGTCCAAGGATCGTCTCTATTGTGGCAGTGATGCTGAGCACAGCAGGATTCAACAGACGATGAATGCGTGTTTCCTCATCTTGGCAAAGGCACTGTGGCCAATTGTCCCCTTTCTGGTGGAGGAATGCTGGAGCCACTGTGATGCAAGTGTTCCCTTCGGTCGGCAAAATATTGGCACACCTCCAGCGTCTTGGGAGTGTGAGGAGGCGAGGGAGGTGATTGAGAAATGTCTGTTGTTCAAGGAGGCTCTCAACAAATTAACCACCCAGACAAATACGTGGAAATTGAATGTCGAGATTCACTGCAATCCCATCGATTACGAGTGTTTGGAGGTGAGAGTAAATACAATTCAAGCAACATCTCAACACTATAGGTATAATTTTATTTTATTTGCTCCACAGAAACTCCAACAAGATGCCCAATTGAGTGAAATTCTCCAAGTATCGACAGTAAAATTGACTAAACTTGAGGATAATGCGAACTCCCAGATTCACTTGGACACTCATGACTCCCCCATCTGTCCACGATGTCGGAGATTCGTCCTCAGACGCGATGAAACCGTGTGTCGGCGATGTGACTTGGTTTTAAGAACAAAGAGCCGCACAACACAATAAATAGAGGTACGTAGAAACATCTATAAGTCACAATTAGCTACTGATGCTGGACTTCGACTGAGAAGCTCCAGAGCTGCGATTGAGATCCATGACGACACACCGACACAGCCACAGTTGGTCCAACAAGGCTCTCGAGACATTTGCCCGTTGTTGCGTGCATTAAATTACCGCCGATGCGCAACCACCGTTGAGCCGGTGTATTTCGGCAATATTCCAATATCACCAGACTCTGGAATACATTAATGCAACCACCAGAGTCGGGACTTAGTGCTCCAGTGTAATTGTGGAGGGCCCATTTTGTGGTTTCGCTATTATCGTAGCAATTTGCGAGTTGAATGTGTCTCTGACGACTGTCGTCAATTGCCACAGAGAGGCAGCGATCTTCATGCTTTAGCTCCCCAAAAGCAATGTGCTCCTCATTGGGTAGCCTGAAAATAAAATTGAAATTTCATTTT
>CAKKOB020000409.1:34009-50591 GCA_918844115.2 Phlebotomus perniciosus | reverse complement strand
GGATTCAATTTTTGCTTTTTTCGAATTCAATTTTCCGCCATACTTTTTATTGAATTCAATAGTCTGTTCGGGAGGTTAATTTTACATACATATTATAGATAAGGGTATGTAAATATATATATGACCTAATATTAAAAAAAGCGGAGACAAATTCTTGGGTATATTGGTATACTAAAAAAAAAATATTGAAAAGTAAAAATATATCAGTACCTAAATGTTTTAATATGTTGCCACGTAATAATAGATTGTAAATTATATCAAGAAAGAAGTATATATAGATGTGCATTAAAAAATCATTTATTGTATTCTAGGAGGTATTATTAATTACCCCCAAGTGATATTGTAGGTATTTGTTTTAACAGAGGGATACACACGCGAAAATTAACTTATTTTAGCGAAATAATGTATTAAATTCAAAAATTTTCCATTAATGCAATTATTATCGATTATTATATGTATATATGAATTTATTTTGGGATATTTCAAATGATTTCTTCCTTCTAAGGTGTACATTATTTAAATATCCAGTATACCTCTACTTCTTAGGAGTAGTAAATGTATAGAAATTGAACATCAAAAGTGGGGAAATTCGGCGAATGTCTGGTGAACACTTCCATCAAATTTTAATATTACGTTTTCATATTGACATCAATTCTGAAAGAAATTCATATTATTTATACACCTAAGAATAATAACACAAAAAATGTACAAAAATATAGAATATTAGTGGGGAAAAAAAATATGTATAACTAGGTATACTTTAAAAAAATTTGAAAAGAATTGTAATGCAAGAAAATCATGGCAATTTTAGTAAATATTATAGATTCTTCGACTTATAGAAAAATAATATTAATAAATAATTAGGCACCATATTTATTATATTTTATTACCAAAATAGCAAACTTCATAACACATTTAAAATAATAAAAAGAAAAAATATACTATCATTGCATGTATACATGTCAGGAATGAGTTTACCAGATTTTGTGTGAAATCTCCATGTGTAACTCAATGTGTGTGTGTAAATTTTAGCTTTTCACTGAACATTAGGTATCTGAAACGCTTACATTTATAAGTGCGTAAGCGTATGTTCATAAGGAATTTTAACAGTTTGTGATAAAGGCACAAGCAATATCTCTGTGACAATGAAAACGATATGTCTGCATCCCAAAATAAGTGCCTATACATGACAAAGAATAATAATACAAAGTAGATTTGTATATATGTAAGTATAAAGTAAATAAGTAAATTTATGCATTTTAAGTAATTTTTTTTAACTAAAAAGAAATGCCGCAAATTATTCTTTATTATCCGTAGATCTACACAAAAGTATATACCTAGTGATAATAATTTTACTTCGACATATTTTTAATGAAAAACAAAAAAAAGAGGATTGTATGTAGATAAAGCACACAACATACATAATATAAAATATTATTATATATAGAGAGCAAAGCCAAAAAATTGGTTATACGAGGAAATTTTTTACAAGTAGGTACTTTCTAGCTAAAGTACATATGAATATGACTTTCTGCAAAGTGTAAACTCAAAATGTGAGTTATTGTTTTATTATTATTTCCCAAAAAAATGTTATAACTTTAAGAATTCAGAAAATATTACCTACTCATTCTCATCGTTTTAATGTTAAGAATATAAGAGCAAAGCAATGTTGCAAATTCATTTTGGTTTTAGATTTACATATGATCGTCGATCATTTGTACATAGGTAATGATATATATGGACATTGAGTAATGTCAACCTTAAGTGAACCCTTCCTCCACAACGTTTCAGAAATAAATTTATATTACCATTAAAATTCATTGTCAAATAAATGCATCAAATTCAATATAAAGTAGAAATAAAAAAGGTAGGTATAGTATGTACCACATGTTTATGCTTGATAATGATAATATAGATAATATAAAAAGGCAATGACATAAAGTGCCGCATGTGATTTGGTGACTTATGTTTTATGTAAAAAAAACAACTTTTTTAAATGATACCAATAAAAAAAATAGTATTTGCCATTTTGTTATAGATTTTCAAATATTTTTGAAGAAATCAAAAGGAAAATTCATTCAAAGAAAATTATTACATATTTTTTTCTACTTACCTTGCCTGGGAATATGTACGAAGTAAAACATTCCTCCAAAATAGTTTTGACATCTACTTCACTTCTTGCTGCCTTCTGCGGATGACGGTTGAGGAGTCGGAGTCGGCACACCAGCTGGAGTCGGGAGACCACTTCCACCACGAGCAGCTGCAGCGGCAGCCGCGGCCGGATATGCAGCATATGGACCCGCAGGGTAGCCTTGCGGATAAGCTGTGGGTTGAGCAGGATTAGCTCCACCATAGAATTGTGGATATTGAGTGCTATTAGGGGTGAAACCTCCAGCTGCTGCTACAATATTCTGCGATCCAGCGTTAGCCCCACCACTTGGCAAATTGTACCCCGGCAGACTTCCCGATGATGCAGTCGATGAAGCCATTCCAGCCTAAACAAAGCAAAAACCAAACCAATTAGTCAAAAGAACCAACAAAAAAATAATGTGTGAGTTAATCCATTTTTTATTTGCAATAAAAAGATAAATGTTTCTTATATATATATTTATGATGATGCGCGGTCATTCAAGATTACAGAAATTTTGACTCTTTTTTGTTAATTGAAGAATTCATTTATTAATAACTGACCTTTGCTGCTTTAATTTGATTTTCAATTGCTTCAGCTTCGTCAATTTTCCCAATACTCCTATAGTATTCCGCCCATTGAGCACTGTAGTCGGGTTGACCGCCAGCTGCCTGTTGCATTTGCTGGGTCTGCACAGTGGCCAGGGCAGATTGTGCCTGCACGGGACCCCCGTTGGGAGCTGCAGAGCCAGGCACAAGTGTCTGCTGCGCTTGAACTGCCTGCTGCTTGGCCTTCTGCTGTTGCTCAATGATATCCGCCTCACGATGTAGCCCCATTGAACGATAATACTCAATCCACTGTTGCGAGTAGTCTGGCTGTCCAGTTGATGGATTGATTTGTACAGGAGCCTGCTGCTGCTGTTGCTGCTGATCCCACGATTGTGGCGTATAACCCCATTGCTGTGGATATCCCGTATTTCCGGCAGATCCCTGCATACCTGGATAATTTTGTCCACCAGCTCCCCCAGAGCTACTATTGATGAGAATTTCCTATGAAGATGATTAAAAAATACTTTAGCTAACGTACTTCCTATATATAAAAACGTCCTAAGTCCTAAGCACTTACCAATCCTATTTTTTCGGAAATAATACTGCGTGCATGTTCGATTTGATCAGGATTTCCACGGATTATGAACGTCTTCTCGCTGTTATTATTCTGCGCTTTTCTATCCATCTCACAATGTGCACCAGATTGTTGATTGATCTGCTTGATGGTGTCACCGCCACGACCAATAATTATACCGCACTTAGACGCTGGTACAACAAATGAAACTTCTTCTCTCATTGGCTTCCCATATTCTCCAAAATTACCACCCCCACCGCCGCCGCCGCCTCCATTGCGATTCATGCCACGTTCGCCATTCTCTCGTCTCATTACGTTCTCAATCAAATCATCAATCATTCTCTTGGCATCATCGACTTGTTGCTTGGATCCTTGGATATAACATCGACGATCACCCGGTGAATCTCCACGTCCCTGAATGAACTGCAATTTGCATCCTGTTTCACCCTGAATCTTCTTTATCATATCTCCGCCCTTTCCAATGACAACACCAACAGCAACTTTGGGCACAAATACCTGAACAATGAGACAAAGTCTCATTTAATTATCAATGTTAAATTTTCAATAATATATATATTTTACCTCCATTTGCTCATTATTTCCTGGATTCATCATTCCGCCGCCACCTCCGATACCGCCGCCACCCCCTCCGCTTCCACCTGCTCCATGATTAAATCCTCCCCTGTTTTGGAATGCTTCTTTCTCCTGAATGAGCTCATACACCAGTTGTTTGGCATGCTCGACCTTTTGAGGATCACCAGATATCCTGAGCGGTTTCTCCTATTGATTAGACAAGCAATTTCCAACAATTTAATTAATTTTAAAAATAATTAAATAGATTATTTTTCAATTATTATTATTAAATTATTCGTATATGGCCGTAGTCTACGATCGTTCTATAAACTATAGTGTTTAGTTATTTATAAGATAGGTGTCGACGAGATTCATGAAAAATCAAAGCATTGAGAACGAACAATTTGTGAAAATTTGCTTTGTGTGAATTAATGCCTTTTCCAAAAAAAGAAGGAAATTTCAATAAAAGAAGAAAGGTATTCAACAATAGGTGATCAAAAAAAATATTTTAACGCTTTTTTTTCCTGGAAATCATGCTAACAACTCTAGATATTGAAAATCATACCTCAAGTTAAAACATTATTGTGTTGCTCATTTATGTTTTCTAATGAGTTTTTAGTTTTACCTGGATTTTTTTTAATTGTTAGGTATTAACATTCGTAGAGAAATACCAAAGCAAAGGCATTTTAATTGAATAGTTTAGAACAGGAATACCATACCAATACTATAATAACGAAGTGTTCTTCTTGAAAGCATAAAAATTGGCAATTTAGCTAAACTTTTTACATAAGAAAAAAATGTGTAACTGAAAACACTTACCAGTTCTTGACCAGGACCATCCTGAATGACAATCATCTTAGCTCCGGTTTTCTCTTGGAGCATCTTGATGGTTTCACCTCCCTTGCCAATGACCAGTCCCACCTTTGAGCCTGGAATCATCATCTCTTGGTAAGCTGGATAGCCACCACCTGATCCTCCGCCTCCGCCTCCACCTCCACCACCAGCGCTTCTATCTCCACCAGACCCATAGCTTGAATTCGAACTGCCGAGGGACGGAAGAGTCGTGTGGCTAACCACTTCGATGGATCCATTTCCGTGCTGGGACACAATCTTCTGTATCATTTCTCTGGCACGATTCACTGCCTCTCTAGGGCCACTGAGAGAGCACATTCGTTCTGCAAAGCACAAAGAAATCAACTAATGAAGGCTCTTAAAAAAAAGCATTGCCATTTACCTGGACCGCCACCAGAGTCGGCTGCCATTTGTATTTTGCACCCTGAATCTGCCTGAAGTCTTGTAATCTGCTCACCACCACGTCCAATGATGAGTCCAACCATCTTGTCTGGGATTTTAATCTCCTCATTTACAGTCGCATTCGGATTAACGGAGAGTCGGGCAGCCACTGCTGCAGCCTGAGCAGCCGCTTGCATTGCTGCTGGAGTCATTCCAGGACCCTGAGCATTACCGAAATCTCCGCCACCGCTGAACTTTTTATTGTCCGGTTCTAAATACATGTTTTCTTCACAATCAAACATTAAATAGGCGCTACGTTTTTCATGAATTTATAATCATAAACTTACCTGGCCCGTCTTCCAATGACCTTTTCGTTCCCTGCTGTTGACTACCGGGATGGATTTTTGCAGCTATCTGTAAAGGAATAAGAGGAACTTCTTGCACAAATGAATCATGAAAGGGGGTATGACTGAGGATTCAAGAAATTGGTGACAAAGCTTCAGGAATGTTCTGGCAGTAGTAAAACAAGTATACTGTAAATTAATTGTTTTACACGTCTTATTTGGGATTCGGGCGAAACCTCAGCCATGCAGGCGACCTGCCGGGTGGACATAACGGAGAGGAAATCCAAACCCCCAAGCCAAGCCAAGTGAGGGAGACGGCTATACATCCGCATTGTTAATAAATTATTTCCATTTTAGCAATTTTTGCTCTGATTTATGTACCTACGTTACAGGCGATAGTTTCGAAATGAAAAGTGAACATTATGACACACATGCAAAATAAGATAAAATGAAAATTCTATCGTAGAATAGGTAAAAAGAGATTTTTAGGGAAATATTGACAGCGACTCCATTTTCATATGGCATTTTTTCCCACAGACTCGTGTGCATTTTTTCGGACCGGAAATTTCGCATAATTACGCTTACCTGTTTGGCTCTCTGTAGCGCAGCGGCAAATGCGGATGATTGACTGAAGTTCTGTTGTGATTGTGGCGGTGCAACCGACGAATAATCACTCATTTTTCACCAAAAAGTTACCAAGCACACTCCATCAATAATGGAAGTTCTCTAGCGACTGCATTGTCATAGACGGCGCTAGTGTACACAACATTTATTACGTTTCTCCTCATATGATTCTCTCCCGCCATGTAAGAGGCTCTGCTATAGGCGACTGTTAATATGTTTTTAGTGATATGTGTGCATGTGTAGTATGTACGCATTAACTTCGTGGTGATAACGCATGATAAAAGATTAACAAAAAACAAAAAACAGATATAGGTACTAATAATTAATGCTCAGCATATTACAGAAGGTATGTTTATGTGATAAATATAGGAACAAAAACAAAATACAATTTTTCCCACTTTTCCAACCGTTCTATTATCCACATAAAATAAACTACAGGACAGGCCGACTAATGGGGAGCTGTGATTCTTTTGTGGCGAACTCGGAATGGGATTGAATTCAGTTTCAGCTGCAGACTTTGGAAACGAAGAATCGCGTCCTTCAAAGAATTTTACATATCAAACAGTGTTCTCCACGACGCGATACTTCGCCTCCAAAGTTTGCAACTGAAACTGAATTCGATCCCATTATGAGTTCGCCATAAAAGAATCACAGCTCTCCATAAGTCGGCCCGTAAAGACTTATCAACGCGTTTTTTACTAATAAATCAGGCTTCTTAGAAAGAAAAACAAGAGTAGCTCATTCTTTTTATTAAAATTAAGAAGGCAAAGAGCAAACGTTAGGTATATAAATTTGCAAGATACTTTAATAAATTGTTTAATTGATAGGTACTTATTTGGTTATTTAAAATCAGAACATTATAATAATTCAAATATTTGGATTAGTAACTGTCATGTAACCCAATTCTGTTGCTTTCTCTACGAGTACTACTAGAGAATCCAAAACCTGAAAAGATAAAAGAGATAATAAATTCATATATTATGCAAAATCTCTCTCTCTCTCTCTTGCATATGTGAATTGGCCAGGTCTTCCCCAAACCATCATATCTCGATAGGACGTGACTTCGAGTCCGAAAATACCTAAATCTATCTATTACCTCTTCAGCATTAGGTTGTATTTGATCAGGAGGCGCTAAAGCGCCATAGTATTCTCCTGTTTCTGTGTTGCTATCACGAAACTCATAAGTAAACCCTGGAATACCCAGTGAGTTATGTACCCAGTCCGCAGAGCTTCCTGTTGCTGGATAAATTGTAGAATAAATTGGTCCAAATGTGTACGCTGTCCCATATCGTTGAGACAGAGCAGTCACGGTTGCTTCGGCGATTTCCATCTGATAATTTTATACATAAGTTTAAGTAATAATTATGACAAAGCTATTATATTGTCCAGCGCACCCAGAAGTTAGTGCAAAGTATTTTGCACAAAACCTCTCACTCTCTCTCGTGGTGTCTTACGAGTCAGAGTTAGAGGTTTTGTGCAAAATACTTTGCACTAACTTCTATTCTGGGCATAACTTACAAACTGAAAATAATACGGAGATGGATTAGGTGTATGACCCCATGGGAAGAGCAACATATTAGCGGCCGAATGAAAACCAATATAAAAGTTGAGATCATCTCGAATACTTGAAATGTATTCCGAGAGCGATTGTGTTTCAATTTCAGAAAATGCTGTTGGTCCAGCAAAACTTCCATCACACATGTTAGCTGACGACCCAATTCCACCTTTCTGCCAAAACACATCCCAATTTCTGTTGGGATCTACTCCGTGACAAATCAATCCTTGCCTAGATCTCGTCTTTCTCCACAATCGATATACATTTCTTGTATATTCATAACCATCTGCATTAATTAGAGGGAAAATGTACCAGTTGATGTTATCAGTCAGGCTCTTAACTTCTTGTTCTTCATCAGTTGCTGTTAGCAATTTATTGATAATCCATGTCGCTGATGCAGACGTAATCCATTCATTTGCATGAATATTTGACTCGATGAAGATACCAGGCTTTCGCCCACTTCCTCTGTTAATGTTAATACCAAGAATGTCTCGCCCCTCGTAAGTAGTACCACCTTTAATCACTGTAACTTCGTCATAGAGTTCTTCTAAAGAATATAGCCATGCATTTATAGTGTCGATACTATTATAGTCATCTAAAACAAATTCGTCATCATCTCTTTCAACTTCCCTTGGTCTCTCTCTGTTCACGAGCTCTTGCAAATTGTTGATCAAAAGCTTCCTATTAAATTGGTGCTTAGTGGTCATAGAGTCAAACTCTGACTGAAGACTTGGTGGAATTAGAATATCAACTTCTTGACCAATTCTGCGAGGTTCACTAAAATACTCATAACTTTTGGGACCTGTTCGCAGATTTTTGAGTGTTTCCAGTTGTTTTTCCACTTCAATTGAAATTCTAAACACTTTATAGTTATCGAATCGATATGGTTCAGCAAAAGTCACAGATATGCCAACTAGTAATGCAAAGAAACACAAATGGAATTTCATTTTTCTGACTGAAAACTCTCTCTTCAAATGCTCTTCAGAGTGTAGTGTCCAACAATTTATACGTTTGTAGAACAATAATCAGTAGATGTATCTGAGAAGCTCGAGAAGCTATTAAACATTTTAGGACCCTTCTGATAACAACTTTCCACAATTAATATTTATTGTATTTATTGATTCTTTATTATCTCATCTTATCATTACATAAGATGTAATAATTCTTACTTCATACACATGACTTCATGAGGTGCTTTCCAATTCTAATCAATAATCTGAAAATGTTAAGATTTGACGAAAAAATGTTATTTTTTATAGTTTATTGTATTTTAAGATTACGGTTAGGTACATATTTTTACAAATGTCCATATTCTCTTGCGGTAGCTACGAGTGCAATAAGTGAGTCCAAAACCTGTAAAAAAGTTTTTGTTTTTTTATATATAAGTTAAAAAAATATATTAGAAAATTTTGTTAGTATGTAGGTATATGTATACCTCCTCAGAATTTGGCTGAATCTCTTCTGGAGGTGCCAGGAACCCATATCTCTCGCCAGTGGCTGTATTTCTAGATCGAAATTCGTAGCAGTATGAAAGAATACCCATCCTCAGGAAAGTCCAATCTATAGAACCACCAGTTGCTGGATAAATTGCTTCATTTATGGAGCCAAATCGGTATACAGTGCCATGTCTGGCTTCCAGAGCATTTACAGTGGCTTGTGCTATGGCAAACTTGTGAAAGAAATTATGATTAAAGACTTATTGTATTATTTCCTCTCCCAAAACAGGAATTTTCAACTTACGAATTCCTCATATCCCTGTACTGGGTCCGATGTGTGTCCCCATGGGAAAAGGAGCAATTCAGCTGCTGAATGAAACGATATGTAGATATTAAGTTTATCTTCAATGCTCAGAATATATTCCGAAAGAGTGCGTGTTTCTATTTCGGAAAATGCATTTGGTCCACCAAAGTCCAAGTCACACATATTGTCTGAAGCACCTACTCCTCCTGCTTGCCAGGATGAATCCCAATTTCTATTGGGATCCGCACCATGACAAATGAAACCCTGTCGTGATCGTGTTTTACGCCACATCCTATATACATCTCGTGAATATTCATAACCATCCACATTTACTACTGGGAAGATATACCAATTAATGTTGTCCGCCAAATCTTTGTACTCTGGTTCACTGTCTGTTGCTGTTAAGAGTTTATTTATCATCCATAGAGTTGAAGCTGAAGTAATCCACTCTCTGGCGTGAATATTTGATTCAATAAATATTCCTGGATTATCTTCTCCGCCTCTATTAATATTGATTCCAATAATGTCTCTACCCTCGTACGTAGAGCCTCCTCTTATAACCTGAACTTCGGGATATTCCTCAGCAAGATAATATAGCCATTCATTAATGGATTCAGTGTCGTGGTAGGAATTCACATCAAAATCCTCAGCTGCTCTTTGTATATTTTTCACAGGTCTTTCTTTATCGACGAGGGATTGGAGATCGGAGAGAACCAATTCAATTTTGAGATCATGCTGCCTTGTAAATGATTCAAAATGATCTTGTAGATGTGGTGGGACTATTATATCAGCATTGATCCCAATTTTTCTAGGTCCCACTAGAAAATCGTATCCATCAAGACCTCTATTAATGTTCGTCAGGGTTGTAAGATGATCTTCAGTTTCAATTGATACACTGTACACACGATAATTATCAAAACGTGCTGGGTCAGCGACAACAAGGACTAAGAAAACACTAAGTATTAGTAATTTCATCTTCTGTTTTTCCCAACTTACACTTTGCAAATGAAATTCGTGGAGGAATATCTCACATTTTATATTTACTCTGACATGTCTTTATGATATCTCATGACAGTAGTGAAGAATTTATAGCGTTTATCAATTATTTCATTGTCAATGGTTATCCTATTGTATTTCTTCGCTGAGTTTATGCGTTTAATTGATAGATTAGATAATTTATTGAATCGTGTGTTGTCTCACATATGTAGTTATCTACATATATATACTTTACAATTTTACAAAGTCATATAGCCTAATCGTTCGCATTCATCAACCATAGAAATCATGGATTGCAAAACTTCAACAGCATTGGGGATAATTTGATTAGCTGGAAGAATAAATCCGTAAGTACCCCTATCCCGAAATTCGTAGGTGTAGCCAATCCTAATGCCAGCTTGACCGTAACTCCAGTCAACACTTGTCCCAGTTGAAATGTAGAGATCATACGAGCTTTGTACTGTGTATTCAGTTTGATGAATCTCCCTCAATCTATCAGCAGTTACTGTTCCAATCTGATGTAGATCATCATAATTTTCAGCAGGAGTATTGGTGTAAGACCATGGATATAGAAGCAGTTGACTATATGAATGGAAGGACCTGTGGATGTTATGCACAAATATTTTATATTATTGTTTTTGTTATTGGTAATATTATAATGAAACTTACAGATAAACTTTTATGTGGTTAACGTGTTCGAGTACAAAATCGGCCACTTGTCTAGTCTCTGGTTCAGAGAATGGTTCTGGCCCAGCAAATGTTTCAGAACAAATGTCATTACTTGCTCCAGGATTAGATCCATCTGTAATAAAGTGGTTTATTGTTTAGGAATCATTTTAAACTTGACATTAATTGAGCAATTACCCTGCCACTGATGATTCCAATTTCTATTTTGGTCAACACCCTTGCAAATTAACCCTTGGTTAGATCTTGTTTTTCTCCACATTCGATTGCTTTCATGAGAGAAACGGAAACCATCAGGATTGATAACGGGAAAGATGTACCAGTCGTAGTTTTCAGCAATTCGTCTAATATCTGGATCAGTTGATGTTAGAAATTCATTGAGAACATATGTGGCAGTTGCTGATGTAATCCATTCCCTAAAATGAAATATATTTAACATAAATTCTTCATTTTTTTCTTGGTATACGTTTAGTTTGCACACAATATACCTAGCATGGGTATTGGATTCAATAAATATAGCGGGATTTCCTTCCTGAAATAATTAATCTCTTAAGATAAATTTCATCAAATTTGCTAAGATAAAATATTTCTACCTGGTAAGACAGTAAAACGCCTTTAATTTCTTGTCCTTCGTAGCTGTTCCCTGCACTGATTGGTGTTAGGTAATCTGGATACTGGTCCAACATCTGGTCCAACCAAGTGTATATTTCATCAACTGTATGATAACTTACCCAACCGAATTCATCATCTCTAGGGAGAAACTTTGGCTGTTCGTTGTCAATGAGTCTAATTACAAAATAACAGATTAAAGTAGATGAAAGTCAATCTTAATTTAGGGATAACATACTCTTGAACATTAGCTACTTTCAAGTTCATTTCAAAATGATAAGTGGATACAATCTCTTCGAATTCAGCCGATTTATGTGGCGGAACCATAATATCCACAGAGCGACCTATTTTTGTTGGACCGATCCAGAAGTCATAACCTGATCCTGAGGCCTTTTCTAAATCTTGCATCACTTGAAGTTGCTCATCACTCTTCACAGACACTGTAAACACTCTGTAATTATCGAATCGAGCTTTTTCTCCATTAGAAAATGCCACGAAAACGAAAAAGAAAGTGAGTAGAAGATTGAATTTTCCCATTTTGTCTTCTTTCTCCCTTTCACGGACTGAATCAGGTGTTTAATAAGACATACTCTTTTATACTTTATTTTCCAACTATTATCTTCCGTAGATTGTATCACATTAATTATTGCATGTCATAATTTTTCTTTTCAATGTGAGATATCAGTCTGTATCAAGATTATTTCTGATATTTGCAGTGCCGGTTAAGTAGACAGTTGTTTGGGTATAAGAACTTGAAAGATTAAATTCATTCAACAATCCGAAAAATAACTTGAAGAATGAATGATTAAGTCATCATAAATTTTCACTCAATTGATAATAATCTTTATTGAAGTATTATTATGAAACCAATGTCATAAATTTTCCGAACATTTGCTTAGTAATCTACATGTACTCCAATTCTCGTGCTCTTCCTATCATTGCGACCAAAGAATCCAAAACCTGAAGAAAATTAAAAGTTGTATTGCAATTTATTGTAATTACAATGTTATGCAATTTCGTATTTATTACCTCTTCTGCATTTGGTTGAATTTGATCAGGAGGAGCAACGAATGAATATCTTTCGCCTGTAACTGTATCTCTTCCGCGGAATTCGTACGTGAATCCTGGAATTCCAAGAGCATAGTAAGCCCAGTCGGAAGAAATTCCAGTTGTCGGATAGATAGTAGTGTACGCAGGTCCATATGTATACTCTGTTCCATGACGAGCAGTTAGGGCTGTTACTGCAACTTCCAACATACTCAACTAAAATTTTATTATAGAAATAAAATAAATTGTTGAAATTTTTGTGGTTATTTGATGTAAAACTGTCTCCATAAACTTACATATTCAGTATGCTCTTCTATAAAATCAGTAGTATGTCCCCAAGGCATTAGAATCATTTGCGCTGCGGAATGGAATGCAAGATACATATTCAAATTCTCTCTGATGCTCAGAACGTATTCCGATAGTGAACGTGTCTCAATTTCGGAAAATGCCTCAGGTCCAGCATATGTAATATCACACATATTGCCAGATGAACCAATTCCACCTTTTTCCCAAAACACATCGTAATTCCTGTTCGGATCAGCGCCAATGCAAATAAAACCTTGTTGTGATCTTGTTTTTCTCCAAAGCCGATAGTACTCTCTGGTATATTCGTATCCATCAGCATTCATCACAGGGAAAATATACCAGTTAATATTATCTGCTAGATCCCTAATTGCAGTTTCGCTGGTTGTTGCTGTAAGCAATTTGTTGATGATCCAAGTTGTTGAAGCGGATGTAATCCATTCACGTGCATGAATATTTGATTCGATAAAGATGCCTGGCTTTTGTCCACTTCCTCTGTTAATATTAACACCAAGAATATCTCGCCCTTCATAGGTAGTCCCTCCTTTGATTACAGTAACTTCTTCGTATTGTTCTTCCAGAGAATACAGCCATTCATTGATAGTATCCACACTGTGGTAATCATCCCATCCAAAATCTTCAGCGGCTCTAGAACTCATTTTATTTGGTCTTTCTCGTTCTATGAGCTTTTGTAAATCAGAAATGGTCAGTTCAACTTTGAGTTCCTGACGAGACACGAGTGCCTCAAATTCATCTTGTAAAGTTGGTGGAACAATTAGATCAACTTCTTGTCCGTCTCTCATTGGTTCATCGATGAACTCATACAGTTGAGGTCCAGTATTGAGACCCTTAAGTGCTTTTAACTGATCCTCATTTTTAATGGCGATTGTGTATACTTTGTAATTGTCGAAACGGAATGGCTCAGCATTTACCAGAGCCAAAATCACAACACTCACAATTGCAAATTTCAAATGCATGTTGAGTAAAGCTACAAATAAGGTGAACTAATAAAAATTTCTAAGATGATCTTCTTTTATACCGTAATAATCCTTTATCTTCAAAATGTGTTATCTACTCTTGAAGTAGCATCAATGTACGTACATATATTGACTAATAAACAGTTATAGACACTATATCAATGTTTACAAATAGATATACTCTTCCGCGATAATCGCACTGTAATTGTATTAATAACAAAAAACGCCTAGTGACTCAGCTCTGACATTATAAAATATGACATTTCGAAAGTGAATCAAAAATCTGTTTAAATTTAGGAATATGTATTCTAGGTGTATTGTGTACCTTACAATCGTATCGTATTTATAAATTTTAAAATTTTATAAGGCTCAAATATCATTTTTTTAAGAATCCACACATTTACACTAAATATAACAGATGCTTCAGAACATAATAATTTAAGCCATTTTTTAATATTTGGCCAAAGATAAAGCAACAAAAGTCTTCATAACCAGCAAAAGATAAACACTATAAAAAATTTTATTTACACATAAAAATCATTTCCAGTAATATAATTTTAAATTTATTATACATTACATTCAAGGTCATATTGATGTTAAACTTATTCATATTACATCCCCTTGTTTCTTCATTCAATGAAATAGATAAAAAATTTAATTTATGTACGTACACATTAGAATTTAAATTAAATATACAAATTAAAATATGTAAGTGGGCACCTTTAATTTTATATATGCCAAGGGAACGATACTTAAATGAGTCTTTAAGGGTGAAATTGTGAGAAAGAGTAAAATTTGCAACCCAAAGATATCATCAGTAGAAAATGCGTGTCTATGTGTTTCTGAATTCTCATAGTAGAAAGAAAAGTTTATCGTACACGCACACACGCATGCGTTTAAATTTACTGGTGATTTTCACTGCGATTCTCGAACAGTTTTGATAAAGAAAATATTTTTAATTAAAAATATATGTTTTGTAAAAAAATTGCATTTAAATTGCTATACATTAATATTTTTCTTATGTTTATGTACCTGATAGTTTAAGATAAACATTTACCCCTTATCCCATTTTATAGGTGTCAAATCGCTGATAAAATTTTCGGACACTTTTGTATTCGACATTTTGCGGAGTTGCGCCTTTCTCCATTGCGTGCTGCACAGAGGAGTAATAGAGATGGGTGGCCGGGTCGCTAAATCGTTGTTTAGCTCTCAGTCCCGGATTGACTGTTGCTGGGGTGCGACCCGGCTCTCGTTTCTGTAGAAAGCTCTTTCAGTGGGTAGAGATATCTTATATAGTAACTATTGAAATTTGGCTTGGAAAATATTCTTTACTGCACTCAATCCATGGATATATAATAATGGAATATGTGACGTGAAGGTGCAAACTGAAATTTTATCGTGTTTTAAAACTATATATGTGACAAATCTTATATGCTTACAAGGAAAATTTATTAGTTAACTATGATTAAATACTAAGAACAAGGCCCGGGAGAGTATATATAGTGTGAATAAAGAAAAGTACAAAGTTATTAGAAATGTGTTGTTAGAGGGATATATTTAATATTTTT
This sequence comes from Phlebotomus perniciosus, assembly GCA_918844115.2. Lineage (NCBI taxonomy): Eukaryota > Metazoa > Arthropoda > Insecta > Diptera > Psychodidae > Phlebotomus > Phlebotomus perniciosus. The sequence continues at coordinate 35,088 of CAKKOB020000409.1, read as the reverse complement.
GCTTAAACTTGTGATTTAACTCATTTAGAAAGTGTAAAAAAAATCTGTTTTAATTCTTGAAGAATGATACAGCAACAGGATTGCGTGGAATGGTCGTGAGGTGTATTTGCGAGTATTCTAACAATTTATAATGATGGGAATAATTATCTTTATGTCAAATTTGGATTGAGAAAATTATTGAGGTAAGAATATTGTAAGTTCATTCTTTAGTTAGAGAAAAACAATTTTACGCATTTTATCACAGTCCATGACTTCAATCTTTTTATTTGAGGAGCACACGCCTATTGTGTCTCATTACACGACAGATAATATCTTTGAAATGTATCTCAATTTTATACCACATGCGCAAAAGGTAGCTCAGTTGGTCCTCTTTCGCATTTTCTGGTAAATTCAATGGGTAACTTTCACCTAGTAAAGGCTCTTTCCATGTTCCCAGAGCTTTAACTGCCTTATAAAACTCATCTTAGTTGTTGTCTACATAAAACATAAAATGCTATATAAAATAATAAAAACTATCGGAAACCAATTTACGGAAGGGCAAAAGAGAAAACTTGGCAGTGTTATTTTATGATACCTAAAGTGCTTTTACTCATAAAAACTATTTCTATAATTTTCTTATCACTTATTTTTCATAGCTAATACATATTTGAGTGCAACTTTTATAATTTTTATTTAAAGAAACTCAAGCTATTATATTTTGTAGTACAAAGAGGCGCTCCTCACCCCGATTTTTGCTTGCGAGAAGTGTTTTTCTTTGGATTCAAAGGGTGCACTTTGTTGGAAAATGGCGAAAATTCTCAAGTAGGGGTAAAATTTTATGGAAACCCTTTGACGGAATGGCGTCTATAGTCTAGAGATGATAGTAGACCTTAATCGTTCAATCTAACTACTATACTAACTACTATCTAACTACTGGGGATGATCTGTCTCACATGCGTTTGCTTCTCTATCTATACGTAATGTAATTAGATGTGTACAGATATATATGTATATATATATATATGTGTGTGTGTGTGTGTGTTAGTGATTAAGTACATTTAAAAAATGAAAAAAAGAAGAAAATAAAATAAAAAACTCAT